>JASSUY010001150.1:20612-67803 GCA_032466535.1 Forpus xanthops | reverse complement strand
CACTGGTGTTATCAGCACTGTTCCCAAGCCGAAAATCCAAAACACAGTGCTACACCAGCTACTACTTAAAGGAGAAAAATGACTGCTGCTGCTGAACCCATGACACTTCTGTACACAGGAGTAAAATAAAGAATAAAAAAAACATTTCCATCTACTTACCTGAAACGAGTTGTCTTCCAGCCATGCCACCCCTGCCTCTTCTGAAGTCAGCATTTGCTCATGAGATACCAACTCTGCAGATGCTGAAATAAGAATATTAACCTTTTTCTTGAAAATGTTGCTCTTAGATACAAACATGAATTCTGAATTAATTGCTTTGATTAAATTAGGGTTTCCATTTGCTAGTCCCAAGACCAACCTTATCCTAAATGGGAAGTATCAATAAAATAAGTACCATAAGAATTTTGATAATGATTCTACAAGAAAACATCATGAATGTATACTATTTAAAGATATCCTGCAGAGTCTGCAGTCTTGGGCAAGTTACTCCCACAAATTAGAAGAAACTCCAAGTTCCTTGCCTAACAAGCAACAATTGCAGCTGCATGAACAAAACCACCAGGGTAATGAAATTGGTACACCAGTTTAGCTCCAGATCTGCTGTTTCCCTACTCTTTCAGTTTGGACAAAGTCTTAGTCAAAACCCACAGCCTTATATACTATGTTTACATGTAAAATCAAGGAGGGAGGGGGTGTGGAGGAGGCAGGGTGGGAATCAAAGCTAGTTTTTGCTTTTAGGAAGGCCTCAGTCAAGGAATGCAGGATTGTTAAATGTAAGGCAGAGCCAAAGCCTGCCCTTGAAAGAAAACCTTGTGATGCAATTTAAGATAAAACAATAGTTTTCACTATCTTAGTGCAAAGGAGAAACCCTTATACTCTTCTATGGTTTGAACTGGGAACAAAGTGCAGTTCATTCTACCATTAGACAATTCATTTTTTAAACCGAGCAGTTTTTTCTACTAGAATATAGCTTTCATTCTACTCAAATTATTTATCCTCTTACTTTAGCTGAGGCTTAATTAGAGGAATAGAAGAAAGGGATATTGGGAGGGGGGGACACAGACTTAATTAAAAACATCAAGTGCATAATAAACCGTAAAAGCATCCATAATTACCGCATACACTGGTGACTTGGTTGGAACTTATCACAAAAATTAGGGCTACTGCACATTTTCATTACATTTAGAATTATTAGTTTTACTTATCCACAAAAAGTAGACAAGGGGCTCAGCTCAGCCAAGTGCCACAGGGAGAGAACAGGGGGAAGGAAGGAAAGACTGCTATTACATTGGGGCACACATTTGGGCACTGCACCAGCTTTTGTAGTTTGTTATTAAATCGGAAAGAAATAGGCCTCAGATCAACAATCTGTTTCCATGTGCCAATGCATTCTTTGATTTGTATATGCAGATTTCCAGGGGTGATTTCCCAGCTATTGTCAAGGCCATTAGAAACCATCTTTCTTCACAATGGTGTAGGTCTATTAGTACAGCAATATCCTTATGCATTCAGACAGTCAAATCATATGAAAAACTGATTCCTAATACTAGCTATATTATTTCTATTATATCATTACAAAAAAAGTATCTTATAGCACCCTAGCCAAATCTGTAATTACTGGAAGTACTCTCAATTTCTTTTTTAAATGCATCCATCCACTCTTTACATGCAAAACCCACAGATGTAATTATTCAATACCTCTTAAAGTGTCCTGAAAATAATAAGCCTGTTTGCATCAAGAGCTTCAAAGTAGACTGTCTTTCAATATTACAGTCTTATCTGAAAGTTTAGAGAATATTTCCCTCAGGGACAGATCGGGATACCTAATCTGTGCCTGGGAAACTGCTACTCAGGTATTTTTCTCATTGCCATCCAGTCATTTTTAGAACTGTCCTTTAATTCCAAAAAAGATTGTCTCCAGAAGAAGAAAAAGAAGAGTAAATTTCTTAAAAAAGGAAAAAAAAAAACCCAAAACATATCTCTGAAGGTAAAATTTACCAGGTTCAAAATAACCTAGCTACTACAAAATTCTTGGCTAATACTTTTCCATTTTACAATTCAGTGACTATTACAGGAAACATACATGTACATGTATCCTTAAGCACCTCTCCTCAATCCTGCCCACAGCCCTCCCAACAAGCTGATTCTTCACTCAACACACATTCTTGTCTTCTGTTCACCTATTCCACTCTAAGAAGGAGAATATGTCTGAAAAATATGGGACCTCATCATCACACACATGCATTTTACAGTGAAACTCATAAGCTTCACTGAAGTCACATAAGTTACTTTGGCATCGTGTCAGTATAGCACGAGAAGTATTTGGGCAGAAAGGTGTACAGGAATGCCAGGCAAACTATACTTTCCTGTGTATCAGGATAGTATAGGCCTGATCAGTTCTGGACAGCAGAGAGCCGGTAGCATCTTATTTGAGCTACTCTGCTTCACAGCACATTAAATACTGAAATATAAAATAGGACAGAGGGTTGGTGGGAGACATCCTCAAGCAAAGCTCTACCCTTAACACAAATCACTCTCACTCCCCAGTGTATCACCTCAATTAGCTACAGGAAGAAAGGCTTTTTTAGGTCAAGTGAACTTCACATCCAGAAGAATGCTCTCTAGTGCAAGGGCAACACTGCTGCTATGATACAGCTAGAACCCAAGTGTCTGCTATCAGAAGGCAAAGCGTAAAAAGGGCTGCACATTATTTCAAGAAATGAACAATTAAAAGCATATATTTTTGGTATTCAGCACAACCCAAAACTCTTGGATATTCTGGTTAGTTAAATGCTTCAGATAATTTACAGGGGAAAATACTGATGTTAAAATGTACACTTAACAGGGTAAAAACCTGAGAATGTGGTTAACTTTCACTATTAATAAGGAAAAAGAAACAGGATAAGTGATAGGGGTAAAGCCATTAACTTTGCCAGTAATTTTGAGGATGCATTATGAGGGCAAAGTAAAAACACTTTAAACAACAACAAAAAAATTATCACTACTCTGTCCTCAATCAATTACAAATACTACCAAAAAATCCCCACCCTGTCTCTAAGCAGGACATGCCATCACCATTTCAAAATTCTCAGCAGAACATTGAATCCTGATTTCACAGCACTCTGAAACCTAGTGACTCTAATTGAACTACACAACACCTTGAGGGACGTGTAAACAAAATAAACACTAAAAAATTCATACTGGAGTGTAAAAACGCTCACAGCTTCTAGCACATATCAACGCTCTTGACCTTTATCTGATTATCTTAAGTCATTTATGAACTTGGAGTAAAGAAAATCCAGTAAATTACTTCTTTCAACATTGTCTGAAAAACAGTATAATACTGGCTGGTGTAGGATAAGATACATGTAGGGATAGCGTGCTTTTCAACCATCCCCTCAAGCTTACATGGCTGGATCCCAGTTCTGTCACTCAGGCAGAAAATAGTCAATGGGGAACCCTGCGGCATTTCTCACATACCTAATGAAAAGAATAGAAACAACTTTGTGCTGCAAATTGTGTAACACATATTGTTCTCCCACAACAGTAACTTTAGAAGTTCAAAAGCATGGTTTGTGATGCCTTCTCAAGTGTTTATCACTGCTTCCATCCTATCATGGCCTTATTGGTATACACACACACGCATATGCATGTATATGTACATAAATTCAAATATCTAACTTGAAAATGTACATCTTGAGATCCCACATTTATTTTTTCAGGCAACCATTTAACACATAAAGGAAAAGCAAGCTGCTGTAGACTTACAGAACCTCCTGGACTGGCTGATCTAGAGAAAATAATCTCAAATCACTTAGAGCAAAGAGAATGATTCTGTCTCTAATGTAATCAGCATGTCGCTTAGAGCACATATTTACTTGCAGCAGAACAGACAAACCTCATCCAGAGCAGTATACACCCAAATCATCAACTGTTTCAATTTAAAAGAAAGATTTCTCAAAACAAAATGACTGAGATGTGAGAAGAAGTTCCAATTTTTTTCTTTTTTTCTTTCTTTTTTTTTTTTTTTAGGACATTTAACTCTTTTCACTTCTAAAACCCTGTTAATATGAAGATTAAACTTATAATCATTTATTTATACTAAGAAGCATGAGATAAAGATATAAGACATAGCTTAATTAGATACCTAGAGATTTCCCACATTTTTAATTTCTACTTTCTGCTGCCTTGCAGATGTAGAGCTCCGAGAAATAGAGCAGAGGGGAACAACACTACAGTCTAACGACAAGGTATATATAGAGTAACTCTTTGGGACCATATATTGAAAGGTACAACACCACAGAACAGAGACTATGCAAAATTGTAAGGTTAACTCTGAATTGCTCACAATACTAGGAATATTACAAACGATAACATAAAAGCTATCTTCCTTCGCACCTCCGTACTACACAAAAGACTTGTATACCAAACCTTGAGACTATCAGCTCAAAAAGTCCTCAAAGAAAACATGTTAACCTCACCTATCCCCATCATCACCAGATTAATTCTTTTTTTTTTTTCTTCTATTTTGCACAACTGCCCAAATTAAAAAGTTATAAATGACAAATTTCAAAGAGGAGAGCTGGAGAACTTGCCAACAGAATAGGAACTAAAGAGAGTGAAAGAGAATGTCGATATACTTTCCTGTCAGTCTGTGAAGACTTTACATATTACAGTTATGATATCAGTAGCCTTTGCCTATTATGTCAGAGCCTCACGTGGCAACAGATTACTATCTGGCTGGCTGAAATCAAACTGAACTAATTTAAAACCAGTCAAGGTTCAGCTGCCTTTTTGTCCCCTGGTGCTTTTTGAGCATTTAAGCCTTTTGGATGCTGATGCTTCAAACGAGACAGAGGGCATGATTTTACCACTACAAAACAATAAAACCAAATCCAATGAAGCTCAACATATTAGATTTTTATTTTTTTTTCAGAATCCATAGCAATATCAATAAATCCATTCTTTAAAAATCATTAGCAAAAGTGACCCTTGACAGACCAACTATTTTTTACGTGGTATGGCAGCTGGCCTTCAAGAAAAACCCCACCTCTCATATCAAGGTACTTGCCCAAACCTGCTGTTCAATACACCAACTACACAAAACACTGCTGGCAATCCAAGACTCAACCTTCTGCTTGAATATTCCACTATTATTTTGTTATTTTGAATACACTAAGTAGATGGAGCTTTCCATTCTAACTCTCCAAGTAGAGAGTTTTCCCTGCGTTCACAAACAACAGTATGCTTTGTTTCTTGGGCTTCTTTCCATCTTTCATATTGCTTTACATCTATATATTTATAAACTGCATAATAATGACTAAAGATTGTTTTATGTATCAGTAACAAAGTTACATATTGCAAGCATCTAATTATTCATGGTGAGATCATGGGATGAATTTGGCTTACCACTGAGGATGCCCAAATTATTTTGTACATCAAATTAGACAAGAAAACCAAAAATAAGTACAGCTGAAGAGACCTAAAGCTACAAAATAATTGCTGAAAGCAGTTGCCAGATTTTCCGTACTGCAAATGCTTCCATCCTAGATGGATCAAAGACAACATACAAAGGGGCTTTTATAAAATAAAAATAAAACAAAAAACCCACTCACAAACAGAAAGGAAAGTTGGGTAACAGATATACAGCAGCATGTCTTCATTCATCAAGTTTGTACACAATTCTGACTATCAGAACTGCAGGAGGATATTGTTTTTCCAAAGTTTCTCCTGCAACAGATAGCTCATTGTGGAAGTTGCAGTCTGTTAACTTCCTAGCCATACATGGCTACATACTATCTGCCTCTTCCTAAAACAGATCAATTTCTGACTCCCAGTCATGTTTTTGTGACCAGTTAGAGGGGTTTTGTGATCAATTTATTATTTTGACAGGTATTTACATGACAGCTGATTTGTAGCATATTTCTAATGTTTAGCTGAAGAGAAAAAGATTATTTACTGCATTTCTTTCAAAGGGTTCTGAAGGAAAACTAATCTAGACTAAAAAACTCATGTTTCAGCAGAAGCATAAGACTTGCAGAGAAGCATAAGTTAGCCTCAGTGTAACCCTTGAAAAGTAGGTCAACACAGAGCATTCATGTAACCAGAAGACTGCTGTACCACAGGCTTACGAGGATGCTAAAGGAGGGCTGATGAAACAGAGGCCTCCCATCTGCCCTGCACACATGCAGCGTTGTCCTACCCAACTGAGGCAACCAGAGCACCATCCAACTCCAGGGATGATCCCAAAGCAAATATTTGCCTTTCTTCCAGACAGCAAAAACAGACAACACCTCTCTTGCACTGCTTGCTTGGCTTAGTCTTGGTCCAAAAAGACCTTCTGGATAATACATCTCCCAAACTTTACATTATAGGACTGAGTAAGATAAGCAAGCCTGATACTACATATATCCTCCTCAACTTTTTGGTTCAGGGAGCCAGGGGAGAGAGAAGAATATTTCTCTCTGTAGTCTTTGCCTTCTGGTTATAAACAAGGCATAATTATTGCCCTCTTCTAAGACTTGCAGTCAGCCTTCATAGAAGTAAAATAAATCAGCATAGAGGCCAAGCATAATGCATTTACATTTATACTACAAAAAAAACTGGATTTTACGGGTAATGTGAGCAGATTTTTAACACAATGCTGTAATTTTTTTCAAAGAGCAACAGCTTCAAATTTTTGAACAAGTTTCCTTCATTGAAAATTAAATTTAGAAGTTCACTAAATTTGAGGCCCCTCAGCTTTTCAGTTAAGAATTATATATTTAATTCCATACCCAGTATTTATACTAACAGACACTTGAGAGATTGTTATATCTGAGTCAATGCATGTCTCAGCAAATTCTAGCAATAAAGTCACTTTAATGCACACAGAATTACAGGCAACAATTAGCATTCTTTTATCAGCAAGCAAAACTGAAGTAGTCTTGCAGCTGTAGCTCAACGTGTCTTCAATTCCAAACATTAGCAAATACTGTACTTGCAGGTGATGACTGGATGACTTTATACGATAGGCTAGGATTTGGCTGGCTTACTGAGAAATAATTAAGCTCAAAAGGTTAAATAGGAGTTAAATCAGGAGAGGATTGTTAAAATTTGATTTAGGAGTCACAGTATTTCTTATTGCACGGTGAAGGATGAGTAGGTGCTGAAGTCATTCAACCTCTGGAATAACTAGACTCTTGAGTAGAAGTAAAAAGCAATCAATTTGTTAGCTGAACGATTTTAATGTTTTCTATCCTTACTACATCCTTTCTAATATTCTTAAAATATTCCTTACATAAAATAAATACTAATTTGCTTCAATAATGTGGCAAAGAATTACTTCATTATATCAGTTATTAGTCTTTCTGTCTTGATTAATACATAAGGATAATTATTATAGCATACAACAGTAAGAGTTATAAAATTTGTCAAGTTTAATGGCTTCTTAAAAATTGCAACATAATATCAATATACCTAGTAACACTGAAATTATATAGCTTCTGAAACGTGGATTGCATGAAAATAAGAAAAAACAGGCAAGCACAAAATGAGGAAAGAAGATAGCTAATGTGGAAAAAGGATTTTGGGATGAAAATGGAGAAATTGGACAAAATGAGAAGACAAAGAGAGTTATAGGGGGAAATAAACCGGGGATTTCACATTAAACTGGAAGAAAGAAAATACCTCTCCCTCAAGAAACAGGAGAAAAAACTAACAGAGAGATGAAAAGAACAGACCTGACTAGACTAAAAGAAACCACATTAAGTCCCACATAAGACAGCTAAGATTAAGAAAACAGCTGAAACAGATAATATCCCTGCAACAGTCTAACCAGAATGAAGCCCAAAGAAGTCACTAAACATCCTATATACCAGAGAAATCCAGTCTGAAGCTTTCAGGAAACAAGCAACCATCAATCCCACATTTTATATATATAATTATAGAACTGTTCAGGTTGGAGAAGCATGTCCACCATATCCTTAAGCACCACATCTTCTAAACAACTCTAGGGACAGTGACACACCACTCCTCTGGGCAAACTCTTTCAAAGTTTGATAACTCTTCCAGTGAAGAATTTTTTCCTAATAGCTAACCTAAACCTTCCCTGGTGCAACTTAAGGCCATTTCCTCTTGTCCTCGTTTGTTACTTGGGAAAAGACACCAATGCCCACTTTGGTACAAACCCTTTCAGACTAAGTATAAGGCCAGGTGTCTACCACATTGAACTTTAAGGGAATTTATACATTCCCTTATGAGCTCTTCAAGCTTAGTGTCATCGACACAGAAGTCTGGAACTGTGACACTGCAGAAGCATCTCTTCCTCTTAATTCATTTAATGAAAGGAAGCCCACATATAGCAAACTTCATTTTACACAGATCAGGAAAAAATTGAATCCCAAAGTACAGGGTTTGAGTTGATGGGGTTTTTTTTTGTTGTTGTTGTTGCTAAGGGGAGGAGGTTTGTTGTGAGGTAGGTTTTTTTTTTTGGTTGGTTGGTGGTTTTGGTGGTTTGTTTATTTGAAGAGAAACCTAAATGAATGCTACAATGAAAGACTAATTACAGCAGTCATTGCTCTAAAGGTCTAATCATCAAACACTGGACAGCAGGATCAACCTGGTGCAGAGAGTATAACCTGTTCATCAAATCAGACCCACCTCAATTACAATTTCTGCAGCTCCTCAAGAGAAAAACTTCTACTCACTTCTACTCTCACTTTTACTGAGAAGTCAGTATGTAGAGGACAATGCTATTACAAAAAACAGCAGGTTGCCCATCTACCACTGAGGGAAAAGTACCACAAAATACATTCTGAAAAAAACCACTATTTAAGACTATTTCCATATATATTCAAATTCTAACTCAGCAAGAAAAGAATCTGTAAAAAGGATATATTTTCTTCTGCATTCATCATCTTTAAAAGTTGCTGTTTATGTGTCCTTCTTCACTGAACCTTACTAATTCTCTTATCCTACATTTTACATTAATCAGCACTATTCCATTCATGTTTTTACTCATAGCACAACGTATTTTCTGAGGTATCCAATAGTCATGATTGTTGGACCATGATTTGACAGGGTATTCATCTCCCATTTGGTTATCTCAGCCACTGAAGGATCACTTTTTCATGAACTGCTTCTACTGTGCAGATATCATCTCTATATCATCCCATGAAAAGCATGGAAGTGGGATGAATATCAGCATTCAGTTCCTCAAAAACAAACCTACCCTGTTGTTTGGCTGTCAGTAAGTTGCAGCAGCAAAGTGGAAATACACATAATATAGCTGAGTCTATTAGTAACATGGAAGAACAAAGAGAACGAGGATTTCAAGACCTGAAAAAGCTCAGTCAACTCAATACCTTCCTGAGGTCTGCAAAGCACAAAAAAGGACCTACTACACAACAGTATTACTTTCCTGTATTGGGGTGATCCTTCAACAATACTTTGTTAACCCACACACAAAATCTGTACAGAAACTAGTATGTGAAATAATACTTATATTAGTATTGTCAACATCACAATTATGAAATCTTAAGGTAGCTCTGTTCTATTTTATATTTTTTTTTCTCAAAGATGATCGATAATCCACCCTGGCATTCATAGCTTTCAAGGATCTTTTTTTTCAAGCTAGGGTGATTAGTAAAGCAGGATTTCTAGTGTTCTTATTTATAAGTTTTCCCCTAAAAGCTTGTCCTGAGAATTTATAAACAGCCCTCTGAGATATTCCTGAACTATCCAGAGAAACCAAATTCCTAAGTAAAGACACAAAAAGGCATTTTTAATAATTTCAATATTCATCTTCTTCTTACCTTGATTGGCCATCTTTCTCATTTATCCTGGATACACTCAATGTAATGTACATTGAATTTTATCTTTCTCTTCAGGGCATAACTCTAAAAACCTTAAACCCATAGTAATCACAGTCAAAATGACTCAGAACCTTAAAGATCATTGGATTCCAAACCCCATGTGATGAGGAGGGACACCTTCCACTAGATCAGGTTGCTCAAACCATATGGAAATAGTCTGAAAAGCCCTATAGCTTGTCTACCTCTCCGTTATTGCAACCTCTATTACTTGTACACAAATATAAAAAAACACTCAAGGTGTAAGCCGATCAACTGTTGACATCAAGTTATTAAATAAAAGTAGATAGATTTTCTTTGGTATAGAATCATAGAATCATATAATCATAGAAGAGTTAGGGTTGGAAAGGACCTTAAGGGTTCCAACCCCCCTGCCAGGGGCAGGGATACCTCACACTAAACCATGTCACCCAAGGCTCTCTCCAACCCAGCCTTGAGCACTGCAACTGATGGAGAATTCACAACTTCCCTGGGCAACCCATTCCAGTGCCTCATCACCCTTACACTAAAGAATTTCCTCCTTATATCCAATCTAAACTTCCTCTGTTTAAGTTTGAACCCATTACCCATTGTCCACTCAGTACAATCCCCCACGAAGAGTCCCTCCCCAGAATCCTTTCAGATACTGGAAGGCTGCTATGAGGTCTCCACGCAGCCTTCTCTTCTCCAGGCTGAACAGACCCAACTTTCTCATCCTATCTTCATAGGGGAGATGCTCCAGTCCCCTTATCATTCTCGTGGCCCTCCTCTGCACGTGTCCCAACAGTTCCATGTCCTTTTTTATGTTAAGGACACCAGAACTGCCCACAATGCTCCAAGTGAGGTCTCACGAGAGCAGAGCAGAGGGGCAAGATCACCTCCCTCCACTTGCTGGTCACACTCCTTTTGATATAGCCCAGGATTTGGTTGGCTTTCTGAGCTGTGAGCACACACTGCCGGCTCATGCTCATTTTCTCATCAACCAACATCCCCAAGTCCTTCTCCACAGGGCTGCTCTGAATCTCTTCTCCGCCCAACCTGGAGCTGTGCCTGGGATTGCTCCAACCCAGGTGGAGGACCTTGCACTTGGCATGGTTAAACCTCATCAGGTTGGCATCAGCCCACCTCACGAGCATGTCAAGGTCCCTCTGGATGGCATTCCTTCCCTCCAACGTATCAACCGAATCACATAGCTTGGTATCATCAGCAAACTTGCTGAGGGCGCACTCAATCCCACTGTCCACCATGTCATCGACAAAGATGTTGAACAAGACCGGTCCCAACACTGATCCCTGAGGACACCACTCATTACTGGTCTCCAGCTGGACATTGAGCTACTGACCACAACTCTTTGCATGCAGACATCCAGCCACTTCTTTATCCACTGAGTGGTCCACCTATCAAATTGATGAATCTCCAACTAAGAGACAAGGATGTCATGTGGGACAGTGTCAAACGGTTTGCACACGTCCAGGTACATGACATCAACTGCTCTATCCCTGTCCATCAGTTCCGTAGCCCCATCATAGAAGGCCACCAGATTGGTCAGGCAGGATTTCCCCTTAGTGAAGTCATACTGGCTGTCATAAACCACCTTGTTGTTTTTCATGTGCATACCTTCCAGGAGAATTTGCTCCAAGATTTTGCCAGGCACAGAGGTGAGGCTATCTGGTCTGTCATTCCCTGGCTCATCCATTTTCCCCTTCTTGAAAATGGGGGTAATATTTCCCTTTTTCCAGTCGTCTTGAACTTCATCTGACTGCCATGATTTTTCAAATATGATGGACATTGGCTCAGTAACTTCATTTGCCAGCTCCCTCAGGACCCACAGATGGATTTCATCAAGTCCCATTAACTTGTATTCCTTCAAGTTCCCAAGATGGTCTTGAACCAGATCCTCTCCTACAGTGGGCCTAGGGTCTTAACTAATCAAGTAAGGTGAAGTACATTACAAAATTTTTACCTTAAGTAAGACTGCAAGCAAACATAAATGCATTTAAATATACATCTCAACTACAAAATTTAATGTCACCAAAAGGGACGAAAAAGAAAAAAAAAAAGACATGATAGTCTGAAGCATGCAATACAAACACCTGTAACAACATGAAGGAATGGTATCTTTGGCACCATGCACTGTTCTAAATAAGGTACATAATTGAGTTCAGGGGTTACATCTGCTGAAGCTGGTTATCATTCAGCTCTATAATTTAAAAGACTGGCTCTAACACACACTCTTCCTTTAAAAATTTACAAAGTAAAAAAGCGTATTGACATTGACAGAAAGATAAAGATGCCTTAAATATGCCTCCGGACAGCTTTCTTAAACACAAATGTTTTCTTAACCAAAGTTAAACAGACTAAACTTGGAAAACTCAGTTTGTTTAACCTATATTAACTTTTAATTAGAATATAATATACACTTTTTGCATAATACCACCTACTAAACCAGTCAGTATTGTGTCATTCCAAAAATAGACTCATTGTTTAAGTAAAAAAAAAGTATCCTGGGAAGTTTATCAAAAGCTACTTTTTGAAAGAATACTCAGTTACTGCAAAAAAAATTTCTCTTCTTCAAAGCTACAGACTTCTGAATCAGTCTCCACCTAGTCTCAAATTCTAAGGGTTTTACCAGCTATGGGGAAGTTTGCAAATACTGTTCTCAGCCAGCTTTTAGAGGCATCCTGCCCAACAGAGCAATAAAATCTCAAATTGATTATTGAATTTGAGGAACGTCATTGTCTCCCTTTACTAAGAACCCAAAGGAGTTTAAGCAATTTTACTGAAGTGTCTTTCTGGAGCATAAACTGAGGTCCTACCGTAGGAGACTCAAGGTAATTGTTTAATTTAAGATAAGAAAGTTAATTCACATGACTAACTAGTACTTGACAAGCTATATTCCATGTAGAGTGGTGTAGTGTTAATAATATCTAGTGTGAATAAGATGAGGGGAAAAGTTGCAATAGAACTTGCAAGAACAGTCTCAACCTTCCTTCCAATTTCTATCGCATGTTTGCACATAAATACACAGTGAAATGGCCATCAGTCGCTTTTTACAATTGGAAATTGTTAGAAAACAGTTTACTTTAATCTCTTTCTAGAAGTACAAATGTGTTAAGCTACACTTTAGCAGAGCTAACCAGAATTAAGGCTTTGCTACAACCTGCTGATATGGGAAAATCAAAGTAGCTCAGGGAAACAGTTTGGTATTTTCTAGCTATTGTCCCTGATTTCCATGGCTATTGAAAAGTGACCTGGCCTAAGGCTAGCAGTATATCTACTACGGCCTTCAGATCTCACAATCCGAAAAACAGGCAATAGCATGGAAAGAGCTGCCCAGGAAAAAACAAAACACATACCCCCCCCTGCCCCAAACATCACCTAAATATACACATGTGAATCTTTCAAGAAGGTTAAAAAACCAAGCGAACAAACTAACCACATAAAAAAAAAACCACAACACAGCTAAAACGTGTCCAATTGTTTCTTTCTGTTACCAGTTAATTAAAAATATTCTGTTTTCTCCAGTTTTACAGAGCATCTCACTCTAAATTTCTACTCCTTCCCCATTTGCAAATGTTTCCTTACTGATTGGATTGGAAAAAGTTCCTACTTCAGCATAAGAGAAGGAAATAAATAAATAAATAGATAAATAAATCTTTGCCTCTCTAATTTCAGTCTTTTTTTTTTTTTTAATTTGAAATGGTAAAGATCATCACAGCACAATGTTGAGCATATGTTAATGCAAGGGAATGAATCAAAATGGGAACACCTCTTTTTGAACATTTCTGACGTTTAATTTATTTTAAAACACAGCCAAAAAAGTAATATTTTTTCCCTTGACATTATTCTCCAATTCGTACTTAAGTGTCTGTCATAATTCTGAAAGCCATAACAGCCAGCAATACATCAAAAAGAAAGCTGCAGTTTCAGAATTCCATTTCCCTATCTTACAAGCCACAACAATATTAATTAATAGGCAAGAGCTGGCCTCCTTCAACAGTCTTCTATTCATTTTGGATTGGAAAATATATATTCTTGTACAAGTAGAACACTTGAATATTTACAGTTTTGGAACTCCTGCATAACTGGAAAGAAAGGAGAAGCAGCCAGCAATGTTTCAGAACAATGCTTCATTGAGGAGGCTTTTCAGCGTTCCATATTTCACCAGTTGTCCTATGGAGAAAAAAATATAACCTGCTTTTCTGAAAAACAAAAAACATGTAGAGATTCCCTTGGGGGGAACCTGTAAGGCGTAAACAAAGATCACATACAGGACTTAATACCAGGCATGTTGGCTTTTTTACTTTCAGCTGCACAGCTCTCAAAATCTCCACCAACTGAAACAGAATAGGCTCCTATCCTTACATAGGAAAAGTTTTAACACATTTTAGAAGTAGATGGCAGTACTTTAACTTTCCCATAAAAATGGGACAAGGAGTAGAAAGTCAAATTTAGATGTCTTAAGCTGTCATCAGCAAGATTCCATCATTCCACCAAAACAGTATTTTCATGTGGCTGCAAGTTTCAGTGCGCACCTTCAGGACTGTCTTAGAAGACAATAGTCACAATTTAGGTAGCAACCCTCACTAAGGAAAAAAAACAAAAGCCTATAACATTCTTTCAAGGATGGGAACTCCTTGCTGACAGGAAGCAGAAAGGGAACAGGTAGGAATAATAACCTCAAAGGATGAAATGCAGAATTCAGTGCCAAACCACCTTGAGTGACCTTTTCCATGAGGCAGGGAAGCAATGTGTTTATTGTTTCATGTGTCTCCATTATAGGAGGGTCACCTACACAATCCTGATTCATGATAAGCAAGAAGAGATGAAGACCAAAAATCATCTCCCACAACATCATGCAAGCACAATTCACATATTCTACAATTCTGATTACAGAAACGTAAGTTCATTTCCACTGATATCTTACTGTCATGGGTTCAGCAGCAGCAGTCATTTTTCCCCTTTAAGTAGTAGCTGATGCAGCACTGTGTTTCGGATTTTCAGCTTGGGAACAGTGCTGATAACGCCGATGTTTATAGTTGCAGTTTGGGATGTTTTGGTTTGACCAAGGACTTTCTGAGCCTCATGCTCTGCCAGGGAGGAGGGAAAGCCAGGAGGAAGCAGGAGCGGGGCACCTGACCCAGGCTGACCAAGGAGGTATTCCATACCACAGTACATCATGCCCAGTTTTACATCTGGGGGCAGGAACCCGGAAGAGTTCAGTTCACAGCTCGATCGTCGAGTGGTGAGCAGCTCTGTCCTCTTCCCTTGTTTTTCTCTGGTTATTGTTGTTACTGGTGGTAGCAGCAGTGATTTGTGTTATACCTTAGTTACTGAATGGTTCTTATCTCAACCCGTGGGAATTGCATTCTTTCGGTTCTTCTTCCCATTTCCCCCCACCTTGAAGTGTGGGGGGGGAAGAAGGTGGGAGGACTGAGTGGGCAGGCAGATTGATTTACGCCTGAAACCACGACACTTACACCCTGTGGTGTTTATATACAATTCACTCTGCTTTCTTCGTAAGAGGCAAGCCCTTGTTCTCAAGCTGTTTTTCTACACAGTGAGCAGAGAAGAATGTTTTAAAATGTACATCTACAAACATCTGGTTTAGGAATACAAGAAAGCAGTGAAATGATTACTATAAAGATTCTCTCAACTTTGAGCTTCACACTCAAAAATAAAAACCTCCTAACATGAAGGTGGGGAATAAGGCATATAATCAAAAAGCAGAGCAAGCAATTAAGAAATTAAATAGCAAATTAATTATATTTTTACCTCGTACTCAATTTATCTTCATATTTTTTAAAACATGTACTTAAAATCTCTTTTGAAAAACAACTAGAGGAATATTCCTCCATTCAATAGAAAAATGTGCAGAATATCACAGAATGGGACTGAAAACACTCAGATTGCATGTATGCAATGATTTGGATTTCCTATTATTTAAGGGACAGCTAAGAAAGGAAACCACTCTGAAGAATATCGCCAGATTTTTTTTGAGTTTTGGAAGATGATGAAGCTCTTAACATTAACAGGTCAGACGAAACCCAACTTATTTTCTGTGCCAAGCAGAAAGAAACTGGAAACATTTCTCTCCAAACTAGATTTTCAAATGCAAAAAAAGTGATGTGGAGGCTAAAAGCATAGACGATTCACAGAATCAGACCAAAGAAATTTAAACTTGTTATGGATCAGGGTGTGGGGTGCACAGACACTGAAAAATCAGTCACTATGAGTAAGAGAAGATAAAAAATAAAAGTCAATTAGAGCATTCCTGCCCATGACACTCCTGTTCCTGGTCTCATGCCACTTTAAGCAGAAGAGGTCCTTCCACATTGATTCAACCTGGCTGAACACCAAGACAAAAGACCACTGAATAAACAAGGACACATTTACTTCATAAGGTATGAAAATTCATCTAGCAATTGCTAGCATTTTTGTGAGCAATTTTATCAGGGGCTGGAGGGGGGCAGACACAGAGAAATGTGATCTATTCTTCCACAAGGTAGAGACAACTGCTCTTCCCAACAGTTTCCCTACAGAAAAATCCAGAACAGTTCAGGTAATATCTTTACTTAAAAGACTAGTGTGAAACACCATATAATGCAAAAATAGTAAGGCTAAAGCTATCAATAAGGAAAGAAATACAATACACCAGCAAACCAAAATGGGAACAGGTGCAATTTAGATGTACCTCTACAGGATAAACACACTGTTTGGGTACTCATTGCTGTATCCACAAAGCACTACTAAACTCCATGGAACAAATACAGCCAGGCCATGTAAAACAGTTGTGGAAAACTAGCTCTACACACCTTTCAGATTGCATATGCAGTCTTCCCGACACTTAATATTGGATCAATATATGTAATAGTCTAGAGCAAGCAAACAGGTTGGCAGCTATCTATCATCAGGTCAAGGGAAATTTGTTCAGGTGAAATACAAAGTTTTTGTGTCTATCTTCAAGAAACACATATTCTAATCCAAATTCAGATTAAGATTTTCTATGTTTTATTGGATCATTTCTGGCATCATTTGCTAATCAACAGGTTTTGTTAAAGCTTTTGGAATACACAAGTGAGTCATACATTTTTTGATAAGTATGCGCAAATAATTATTCCCCCCCTCCGCCCCAATTTTTCTCTATTGGGACTGAAAGTTTTATTCTTTTATTCTATAAAATAAATTATTATCTCTGGTAACAGTAGTATATTTATCTGAATATTTTGCTAACAAAAAAAAAAATTGCTGGAAGAACATATTTCTAAAACCAAGAAACAAATACCAAAGGAAATGTAGTAGCTCAACTTAAATTGTAAGTAGAAGTAGTTCCAGTGAAGCAGTTTATCAGTGTGCAAAGTGTGAATGAGTACCAGAATGAAACTCAAAAGGAAAGTCTTTTACATCAGGAAACAGCAATATGAATTGCATTTACCAGGCTGGATCAAAGCCTGCCATGTAAATCCATGAGGTCAGGCTGCAGCCATGGAAGTCTAGGCCTTTAAGGGAATCTGCCAAATACAAGACAGCTAACAAATTAGAGAACAACTATGCATGAAGACTTTTGCTATACCGCTTGTACCTATGAACAATAAAATCGTAAACAAATAAATACAAAAGCAAACCCCAACACCACACCCCACACACACTAGCAAAGCCCTGCATCTCTGCAGATTCACAGAGGCAGAAGCCTGTCCCCATGTTATTTTCACCTCCCTCAGCTTCAGAGGTTTCTGAAGTGGTAGAAAGCTGTACTGGCCTAACTCATGTTAGCGTGGAAAGGGTAGAGGACTAGGTCCTCGTGTGTTCCATAACACGGAAGGAAGAGAAATTCTGAACTTCCTTCCACATCTTGCATTTCTGCACTTGTGACACTACTTGGTTATTTCCTGTCATGTCAAGATCATCAATTTTAATATCACTAGGACTATGTATATCAAAATCCTATATCCACTTTTCTGGGTGGGAGGGGGAAGGGAAAGCTAGCAAAGCTTTATTAGGAAGATGAGGTAAGGGGATAAACTGTATTTTCTTCCTGGTTTAAAATCTGCCAGATAGAACTTAACATTATTTGTATTGTCTTTCCTAACAATAATCCTTCTTCCTCTGCAGAGAACACTTTAACAAAAACCATTTTTATTTCAGAACTAAGCAGCATGTCAAATAAAAGCAAAATAAATTTCAAAATTCGCTTCTCTCCAGGCTACAGACTGCTTAGGTTTTCTAGCAGAGGCTATCAAGCTTCCTTACAAAGGCCAAACTTCAGTGGTATTTAAACCCTCTGATTATTATTAACAGCCTGTGACTGAGCCCACAGTGCCTTCTCTATAATTACAGAATACGAGGTTGGAAGGGACCCCAAGGATCATCTGGTCCAGCCTCTCTTGGCAAAAGCACAGTCTAGACAAGATGACCCAGCACCCTGTCCAGCTGAACATTAAAAATGTCCAATGCTGGGGAAGACACCACTTCCCTGGGGAGGTTATTCCAGTGGCTGTTTGTTCTCATTGTGAAAAATTTTCCTCTAGGTGTCCAACCAGAATGACCTCAGTAGTAACTTGTGCCCATTATCTCTCATCTTTTCTGTGTGACTCCTCGTAAAGAGAGCCTCCATCTTCTTTGTAGCCGCTCTCCCAGTACTGGAACAGGGTGATAACTTATCCTGAGCCTTCTTTACTCAAGGCTGAACATGTAATGTAACAGCATTAACTCACAGCACCACACAGGACACACCTATGCAGTAGTCTCCAAGTAGAAAGCCGAACTGGCTTTCCACAAGAGTCCACTAGCTTGCCCACGATCCTGGGTGAGCATTATGTAAGTGAAGACCAAGCTACTATAGTTATGCTGCCACAATGACAAGTCAGTTAGCTACACTTCAACACATAAAAGCTAAACATGCACCTTCCAATTGTAGCACGAACAGAGCAACAGTTTTTCAAGCTTTTATTGACACATAGATTTGGTTAGGTTTGAAAAGACCTTTAAGTTCTTCAAGCTTAACTGTTAACCCAGCACCGCCAAGCCCACCACTAAGCAATGTCCCCAGACACCACAGCTACACATCTTTCAAATACCTGCAGGGACGGGGACTGAGCCACTTCACTAGGCAACCCTTTTGATGAAAAAATTAATTCTAATTCTCATCTAAAACATCCTTGGTACAACTCTCAACCTATCACTTCCCACCTGCAATTCTCTCCACTCTAGATTAATCAGCATTTCAAATAACTCTTTAAAGTTTCTAGTGTTAATACATATAAAAACATACTCATTTTCATTCAATTCACATCTTTCTGCATAGGCTAGGAAAACCTAAGTTTTAATAGTGACTGGTCAAATATCTAATATTTTTTTGCCACAGGAATTCTGTTTGTGCCCTAGTTTCTCAACACCATCTTAAAATTACCTCAAAACATTAATATTATAATGCACAGAATGGAGTTGGTTTACTTTTTTCCCCCATGCAAGTTAACTGAAGCTGTGAGAAGTGCAGCACAGCTTGCTCCAACCAGCACTAGAAAAAGTCTCAGATCCTTTTAACACAGTCACACTGTGACCACTGGAGACCACAAGAGGAAAAATTCCAAGACAAAATACAGCAAGCATCAATACTTTAGAACCATTTTTTAAAACTTAAGATGGATCTTCACAGCGTTCAGTGAGATTTGCAGGATTACTTAGAAGACTTTGCCTCTGCATACGTCCATACCACAGCTATTAAAATAATGTTAAGCAAAGTGTAACATATCAAAGCCTTGATAAAACCCAGGCCAAGTAACACTGATTACTTATCAGAATATTGATAAAAAAAGCCTTGCTCCTCAAACACAGAAAATCTCAGCAGTAAAAGCTGATTGTACAGTGTATTTATTTCTCTAAAATCTATTCCAAAATGCAAACATATTGGCCTCACTGAATCCCATTATGCACTTCGACTACATTGCCATTAATCGTCAGAATGTCCCATTAGAGTTTATGTCTGGTTATTTAACCTTTCTATGTACCTAGGAGATACCCATAAAGTCAAAGACCGTGTCAGCTAAAAGCAGTTTCACCTACTAATTTTGAAATGGTGGTGGAGTCCTGTCTATTTTCAGGGAAGGGGGATTTTTGTACAGGCTTTTTTAAGAGGAACAGATGATCTGTTTATTTTTACCTTCTACCTCAACTTTGTAGCAGATCACCAAGCCACCATGAAAGTGGAAGTAGTGCTGCATCACAAAAATGCCTACCCCAATGAAATCAAACCACCTGAAGCTGGTAGGAGCTTGTCACTTGGGAACCATGCTGCAGTGGTATCTGCAATGCACTTAACAGAAATAGAATTAATTGTCATCCTTTAAAAAGTTGATCCATTAGCATTAGCATGTTAGGCTGTAATAAAAAGGAGACATCACTGGTAATGCTGAGGCATACCTTCTCATGGGAATACTTCAGAATGTTCTTATACTAGCAAAGCTTTCATACCCTTATGAAACAGCACATAGATATCCATTTTGGCTTCACAAACTTTTGTGTTCCACATCTGTTCTATTCTTTATAAATATTGCTCTAAAGGAAAGGTCAATGGCAAAAGTCTACAGATACATTCAATATCAGGCAGACTTTTCAAACAGTCAAGAACTTGAGTAAACTTAGAAAAAAACTAAAGGCCAGATGCATGTGTTTTAAAGAAACAAACCCGAAGTCATATAAAATAAAAATATATCACCAAATAAAAAACAAAACAAAACAAAGCAAAACAAAACAAACAAAAGCAAACCCACTCAAACAACATAAAAAAAACTAAGGAGTTAATTTCAGTAAAAATTCCACCCAAGAAAAAAGATAACTAACAGGAAAAAAAGCCCATACCCACAAACCCATACAACCAAACTCTCCCAAACTCAGCATACTATTTAATGTCTTGGATCTGCTATTGTTTCCTTCTTTCTATGAAGGAAAGTGCTCAGCTACAGATTGTTTTCCCCATCATTCACATCTTCTGAACTTATATTAGGTATCTACAATAAAGTCCTACGTATCAAAAAGAGCATGTCCAGCAGGTGGAAGGAGGTGATCCTGCCTCTCTCCTCCGCTCTTGTGAGACCTCACTTGGAGTATTGTGGGCAGTTCTGGTGTCCTCAACATAAAAAGAACATGGAACTGTTGGAACACGTGCAGAGGAAGGTCACAAGAATGATCAGGGAACTGGAGCATCTCCCCTATGAAGATAGGATGAGAAAGTTGAAGCTGTTCAGCCTGCAGAAGAGAAGGCTGCATGGAGATCTCAGCCTTCCAGTATCTGAAGGGGGCCTACAGGGATTCTGGGGAGGGACTCTTCATAAGGGATTGTACTGAGTGGACAATGGGTAATGGGGTCAAACTTAAACAGAGGAAGGTTTAGATTGGATATAAGGAGGAAATTCTTTAGTGTAAGGGTGGCGAGGCACTGGAATGGGTTGCCCAGGGAAGTTGTGAATGCTCCATCGCTGGTAGTGTTCAAGGCCAGGTTGGAGAGAGCCTTGGGTGACATGGGGTGTCCCTGCTCATGGCAGGGGGTTGGAACTAGATGATCTTAAGGTCCTTTCCTACCCTAACTATTCTATGATGAAGTACAAGTTCTTTATTAATACCTGCAGTTAAAAAAGTGTTTAATTTACCCCTAAAAAATTTCCCTCTAAAAATTAGGTTAATATCCTGCCCAGTCATTGCCTGGGATTAGTATTGCCAGGTGCATAGTAGGGAGAATTCAGCTCAGTAGTCACAAAGAGAAAGGGAACAGTAAATAGTACTTAGTGAAGATACTGTAGGAGAAGGGACTCTTTTGACCTTAACAGTCAGTAGCTGCTGACAAAGGCCAGAGGCTAGAGCCTTTCAAACTTCTCTATTTAAGAGCTCTGCTGTACTGGACAAATGTGTAGAAATTATAGTACTGAATAAGATCAGAGAAACAGGAAGATAAAGAGTTAATGGGTTTTGTATAAAAGTTACATGTCATAAGCCTGTTAGAGTTATCAGAAGCATTGGTGAAGCACATATGAACTTTTTTAAAGTTTTTCATGGTCCTCTACCAATTTCTTGGAAAAATTACACTGCAAATTCATAAAGGGCAGATGTCTGGCTTTAACAGATGCCCAGGAAAAAGGATGTGTACAATGAAGTGGTAACATTTTCTGATGCCAACAAAAAGAGACTCAAACCTAAAACTGAGAGCAAAGCTAAAGGCTCCCAGTATTCTCACTAAGCAAATCTAAATATAAGAAAATGAAATAAAAAAAAACATATAAAAAAACCAATCAGTGCTGATACATGCTGATTGTATGCATTTGCCAAAACACATTTACTTTTATATCACTGAACTTAAAATTAGCTATCACTACTCAGCAACTGTTTTCTGGTGGCACTAGGGAGAATTCAGCTCAGTTCTGAGAGCTGGTCAGAAAAAGGAAGGGAACAGTAAATAGTGCTTAGTGAAGATACTGAAGGAGAAGGACCTCTTTTGACCTTAACAGTCAGTAGCTGCTGACAAACCAAAGGCCAGAGGCTAGAGCCTCTGTTATAAATTAGGAGCACTTGACTTATTCAGGGAAAAAGAAAAGTCTCATTAAATCTCAAGAGTGAAGACGGGTATGGAAACCACCATTATTCTTCTTGGCCCAGCCAGGAGCCTGTGGAAGCAAGGCTACCCTTCAACACTACATAGCTGACCTTCTCATTCCCTCCCCTTCACACCACTGTCCTAAAGCATCTTCAGATCCAAGTACAGCCAGGACCGCACTCATCTCCATGCGGATACCAAGATGACACATAGCAGCCACCCCTCATCCTTACTACAACCAAGTCATGGCAGCTGGGTTTACAGTTAGGCCCTCAAGAGGGGTAAAACAGCCCTTCCCTAAATCACTTTTCAGGAGTCATAGCACATCTTTCCTAGCTGAACCCCACTTGAAAGGGCAGAAAAGAAAGGACACAAGAAGAACAAAACACTTTATGCTTCATTTCCTAAAGGGGCAGCATAGATCAAGCTGCTCTCAAAACTTGAGAGTCACTGACACAGCAAGCACTTAGGGGAGAAGAGAAAAATTAATAAAAAGGGCAGTCAGGATCACCTGGGATGCAATATAAAGATGAGCACCTTGATGTATGTGCATATATGTGCACAGCTCCTCTCCTCCCTTCCGCTAAATACAACCTTTACTAATGACTACACGGCTGGGCAAGCATAGACTAGCCAGAAGATCATCTTTGATGGTACAAGAGCTCTACCCACGAACTCCTTGGGCTGGCTGGCATCAATCATTTTGCAGCTGCAAGATGACTCTAGCCATGCATATACTCCAGCTTCCTTTCTTTCCTTTTCATCTAGCTCATAAAAGTCTAAACTGAGGTTAATCAGCAGCCCCTGGCTTCAAATTCCTGCTTTCAGCTAAAAACAAAAGCCTGTTTTGCCCTTGGTGAATTACTTCAGTAGCATATTTCTTTCTTAGGATTAGTTAACATTAGTGTAAGATGCTCATTTGGCTGGTAACCTAAAACTATTAGCTGAAGAGATTGCTGCTGCCATCTACTGACAACTTCCATTATAAACAAAATACAAACAGAAGTCATACTCTAAACCGAGACAAACTAATTACATAGAAAAGCACAGCACGCACAAACTGGTAGCCAGGCTTCATTATCTATCTAACATGGTAATGAAGCATGAATAATGCTTCATCTTGGGCTCAGACCCCTTACAGTGAAGGAAGAGTTTAGCAACAGTATCCTGGCAAACTGGTTTACTGTCTTATACAGAAAAAAATTGATACAAACCATTGGTTTTAGGGGTGATGGTTTGCTTTTAAATAAAAGAAGGGGGTGTATTCCTTTGACTACTAGTCACTCAGCACTAAAGAAATGTGGGTATACTTTTTCAAAGATAAAACTTTAACTTTCTTTCACAGCATTTTCTCTTAAAAGTAATTTCCCAGTTCAGGTTAACATAACTGAAAGTGCCAGTTCTGTGCTTGGTTTGATACAGCTTTATCTTCCTAAGGGTCTCTTCACTGGAATGCATTGTGAAACAGTTTCATAGGCCAAGCAGCTCTTCCAGCTACAGCTGATACCAACTTCAAAACAATCCTTCAGCAGAGATTCACAGAGTACAGCAGGAGTTGCCTCTTACTATGGCATGTTATTCCACTGATATTATTAGCCTTTCCCCATCCCTAGGTTTTTTTTATGTATTCGGAGCTAATATTCTACGAGATAACTGTGAAGTATTTCAGCTGCATTCTACCCAGCTAGGACTGCCACATGTTGTCTGCTCAGCATGTGCACACAGAGTTTCAAAGCCTTTCTTGTTTCCAACATAGCTATTGGGTCTTCTCTCACTAAAAACAGATGGATGTACAAGTTATCTCTAAAACCCATAGCTTACATAGCAAAAATTGTCACCCAGGTCTCCCAGAATAGCTATGGAAGCTAATGGAGTTGTGATGTTGGAAACTTATCTCAAATACTGAATGTCTGCTCAGCCCCAGGACTCTCTCTGCAGCCATACGTGATGCTGCTGAACAAATACATCTGCCAGACCCTGCACTTTCCAAGAACCACCACAGGGTTCACTGAAGCACCAAATACAGCAAAAGCCAGCAAACCAAGACAGAAACCACACAGGAATGCTCTATAACCTCTTGCTAAGGAGCTATCCACACAGTTATCTATTCTAAATAAGACTGGTACTTGATTACTGACAGTAATTGTAACATATACATTTCCTTATATTATGCAGTTGTAACATACTAATTGCTGCAGGAACAGCAGAGAGCACAAACTATAAAAAAAATAGCTAATTCTATTAGATAACATAAATTCAGAGATTTGCTCAGATTAAATGTTTATATATATCACTGGAGCCTTTACAAATGCAGATCAAGGACCACAGGACCTAATGATATTATCCACTGCACAGAGAGAGAGAAAATAGATGTCAAACCACAAGAAAAGCCAGAGAGTTTATATACCACAGACATGCAAGCCCATGTCAGCTTATATAAGAAACAGCAATAATAAAATAAATGGCATTATCATTATGAGCTTGTAAGCATCATAGAAAAGAAGACTTATAAAGGCAAAATTTAGAGAAAGGTTACATTTCTTACTAAATATTTTGCTTTAGTACTTCCTTGTTGGCTTCACGGATCTATGAAAGCAGATACTGTGTGCTAGACACCACTCAGTCAGAAGGGCTTTAAATGTAGATCAGGTAGGATGCTGGAGGCTGGGAAAAAAACTTCATAGTGAAAATTAAGAGTTTACAAAAGAAAAGACGCAAGAGTCAGGTACAGAGGAAAGAGCAACGGTCGGAAAAAAAAAAAAAAAGCAAACAAAAAAAACCAAAAACCTAGGGAATTTCTTTTTCAACAGCTATAACGGACGTAAGTAAACCTCATCTTTAACAAGATCAGGAGAAAGGTATTTCAGTAAACGCAAACACAAAGTAAGATTATCCCAGTCTAGAGTTTTAGGTGATAGAGAGACAAAGAGTGGTCCATCTAGAAAAGAATCTGCAAAAGCACAGACATATCCAGAACATGAATACTCAGAAACACATTCCTTTTGAAAGCAATGCTAAAAATGGTATGAGTAGCAGGAAGAGAAGTGATGTTTGCTTCAGCCATCAAAAGCAATGGGGGGGAAGAACTTGACAGGAAAGATTAAGCAGCTGTTGGATTCCTGCTGAAATTGAATTCATGGCTAAATGCACAGGAAGAGGTCTCTGAAAGGCAAGATGAAAGTGGAGTTTGGAGAAACAGGTATTTAGGCAGATACAGATGCAATTTAATACTGAAGAATACACAGTTTCACTTAGTTTTTCTCATATGTGCTTCAACTCTAGGTAGAGTGTATCATGAATCCCCAGAAAGCAGAAAATCAAAGGAAGAAGCTGCAAACGACCAGGAGAAAATAGTGTCAGTGAGCTATCACTCAAAGTGACAGACAATTGCATGAACAAGAGAGATGCTTCTTAGCTCTCATTTGGGAGAGGTTATTCAAAGGAGATTAGTATAAGACTATTCTGAAGACTGCAAGGGATAGGACTGGGAAGGAGAGTGGGATAGAAATGTCATGGGTAACACTATAAACAAAGTAGTCACAGACTTCAGATATGAAAGAGTAATGAGCACAGCTGGAGAAGCAGGTAGGTAAAGGACAAGTAGCACAAAAAAAAACTAAGGATTAAAGCACGCTTATGCCATGCAAAAGCTAAAGGAAAGGAAGACATTATGGAACACGTTAAGCAAGAGATGAAAACAAGCAGAAAAAAACCAAGAGGCAGAATGGAATTATCAAAGCAAGCACTGGTTTTAATAAAGGTCTGCCTCTGACAGCAGAAGAAGAAAAGGGAGCACTTCACTAGCCAAAATAAGTCAGTAACATCTGGGGCAGGAAGGAGCAGCTGCAAGGTGAGAGAATCAAAGATGGCATAGATGCAGTATAGCTTGCCAGGATCCTGTTAAGACAGGAGAAAAGAAAGAGATATAAAGTCATTCTGTTCATAGTAAAAATAGGAGCAAATAATGTTTCTCCTTACTTGATGGCTATAAATATCATTTTCAAGTACTGTTGAAAGGCAGACTGTAGCAACAGTCAGCACATACACCTTACTGATACCACATAGACTCTCAGTAACAAAACTCACTGTGTCCTTGCTATCACAAGAAAACATGGCACTCTGATCTTGCAGTGGTCTGCAGAACTAAAATGTATGGGTCTTCATCAGCACTACAATTGCTTTGGAGGAAGAGTTACTAAGAAAATTGAGGGCTATGCTTGTCTACTCACTGTTCTGCCCCAACTACTGCAGACAACTTCATGGTCCCCACATAATCTCTTCACTGGCAGCATGAAGACAACTTCTTCCTCCCTCCTAACACTACATCAGTATTACGTATCATGCTTAGTGGGGTTTTAAGGCTAGAGTTTACAGCATTCAACTAGCATACAGTTCTCTGCATTGCATTTTTCCAATCCAATATGGTTAAAAAGATCAAGAAATCTTGGGGAAAAAAAAAAATCTATCATCTAAACTGAAACATAAAAAAAAAAAAAAAAAGCATTCTAAAATACCTTTACAGTGTAACATAAGGGTCAACACAACTGGTTATTTAAAGATAAGCCCAGTCTAAGAAAGGGACTTAAAACACATAGAAGACATCTCACCGACTTAAACACTTTACTACAGCAATAGGATGCGCTACCTTACTGAGGAAGGTTAAAAAGCCCACATGGCAACATTCCCTTCTCTCAACACAAATTCATTTGAGTTCTTAACTAAACGCTGCCTGATATTTAAACTTGCATATAGGCACATGTGCATACTGTTTTATACAGACAAAACCACCATTCCAACAGTACACATCTCAGTTAAGTGGAGGAAAAAGTACATGCAAGGTTTGGACTGATAATCTTCAGAAACACACTAAGACTTCAAAGCCATATAAGGGTTGATATGGCTTCCGGATCTGCCTATTCCACAGTTCTGTCATTTTCTGCTTTCGTCTCTATTTAGCACACTTCCTAGTGTAAATCAAAATGTTAGCAACACAGCAACAACATATTTCAGTGAAACTTTCTGAAAGGACATTATATTGCAGACATAGATTCACTTACCTGCTTATCAGCTTACAGACACTGAAAACACAGTCATAACCAATATCAAACAAGTAGCATTTAGAAAAAAAACTCCACATCAGCAGTGACATTCAATCCCAAAGCAATGCTCTACAGCACAGTAACACTTACTCTGGCTGCTCGGACCTTAAACACACTAATACAGAGCATGCTCTAGAAAATTGAAATCACTGCTGAAAAACGGCTTATAAAAGTACATCCTGAGCCAGAAGAGACACTTTTATTTCAAGATGCCCTGGAGAGATCACTGACTTACAGAACACTAAACCACACACAGAGAGAAAACCCCATAGTCCAAGAGACCAGGAAAGGCCTCATGGCTCCAATGTAAAGTATTCTCACCCTGTAAGAATATTTAAAAGATATCAGAGTTATAAAGCCATGCTGAAATGCTGAAAATACCTTGTGCATACCTGCCTGACTGCCAAGCAGATTCATTGATAGCCTCACATTTTTATGGGATAACTTACATACAACTACATCATGAAAACCTGAGTAACATTTTCACAGCTGCATTACAATATAATTTACCTCAGAGCCTCAGAAATACATCAGAAGTCATTTTTCGATTATTTCTACCTTGCACATGGTTCTGTCATTATTGACTTATGAGTTAATAGGAAATCTTACTTCGAGCCTTTTTTGCCAACTGTTACCAATGCATTACACTTCCGAAAAATGCTATAACAACATAATTTATGTTAAGTTTCCACAAACATTGTAAGAAAGCTTGCAATTATTGACAGCCCAACCATTTCGATTCGCTCATAATCTCATCTACAGAATCTTAAGACCAATAATGCATTTGGTTTAAGGAAAGATAAATCATTACAAGAGAAGTCTCAAAATATTCATAAACTTTCACTCAATTCTCTCTGGCACTAGGTGTGTTGTAGCACTTCATTTTATACCTGTGCAACTAAGTCTGTCATTTCTTCAGTATAAATCCATTGGTTTCAGTGGGTTAGGAAACAAGCACATAGATGTAAATTAGCATGGACACATCACACAAGTTTGCTACCACAACACTATTGAGATGTGGACAATGAGGAATGGCTTTAAACTGACAGATGAGAGATTTAGATTAGATAACAGAAAGAATTTCTTCACTATGAGGGTGCTGATACCCTGGCATATGTTGCCCAGAGAAGCTTTGGCTGCCCCATCCCTGTCAGTGCTCAAGACCAGAA
The DNA here is from genome assembly GCA_032466535.1 of Forpus xanthops. Lineage (NCBI taxonomy): Eukaryota > Metazoa > Chordata > Aves > Psittaciformes > Psittacidae > Forpus > Forpus xanthops. The sequence continues at coordinate 39,122 of JASSUY010001150.1, read as the reverse complement.
TGGACGAGCTTTGAACAACCAGGTCTAGAGGAAGGTGTCCCTGCCCATGGCAGGGTGGTTGAAATGAGATGATTTTAAGGTCCCTTCCAGCCCAAACCATTCTATGGTTCTTCAATTAGAGAAAAAAAGGATAGTTTTATCATTTTATGTCTGAAATATGCCTGCTAATTTAAGGTACTTTCAGCACCCATAACAGCTTTTATTTTAAATATGACCATCATTTAACTAAACTTCTTTTCTTCTACATGATTATTTTAAAAAATCGATACATCATGGAAGTCTTGAAAGGCAACCTTTCACACACAAAAGCAGTGTGGGTTTATTGAGCTAGTGCATGGACAAATTACCCTAACAGATTGAAATGGTTACCCTCCCAAGGATCATTAAGCCACAAATTAAGAAAGATTTATACAATAGACACTAATGACTCTCCTAGAGAATCCACTACAGTCTATTGATCAAAAACCTATTTTTAAATAAATTCCTAAATATTCATTCAAAAATTAGTAGGAATGTAAAAATGTTGATTCAATAAAACATAATGGGCCCTCTGGAACTATTACCAAGATGCAAAAACATAATTGTAGTTTTTAGTGTATTTTTTAACTGTAGATTACAAAGTAATTTAGAAAACTGGCTAAGTATCAGCATTACCTTTTGGGAATATTAGTATATGGGAAAATGAACAATAGATGGGTTAGGTAACTTCTTTCTTCAGTACAAACACTCCAATTTCACACATATATAACAAACAATAGGGGTGGTTTTAGTCACAGGTGGGGCTGTGGAGAGAGAAAACCAGCCCAGAATTGACATGAAGATTAACAGAGATTGAAAAAAGTTAAAGTACTCTGTCTACTGCTTGGGGGGGCAGGGGAGGGGAGGTTTAAAAAAAAAACAACATGGGGCAGGAAATTATTCTGAAGGACCTAAACCAGAAAACAAGGAACTGACACATCATCACATTTGGTAGAAAAAAAATAGAGAGAAAACCATTGCTGCAAATTCTCATCTGTAATTAAAAACAAAGCCAGTAAGCAATACTGCAATGCCCAAAGAGATCTGACACTTTTAATCAAAAGTCCCCTTTTATGCCCATGAAAAAAGGCACGTAAGTATGTAATACTTATTATATGCATAAGAAACTGTTGCCTGACAAACTTCTTCCCAGTTTCCCACTCACATGAGCTCTGGAAGAAAGTACCTCCAGGTTGAAATTGGATAGAATCTAAGTAAGTAAATAACAAACATACTTTCAGTGAGGCACACAGCACTTTCTAGTTCCCCAGTTCAAAATATTAACTGTTTTGAAAACATTAATAATACCATTTTTAAGTATTTTGGACTAGGATCCATAAAAATTGCTCCAAGATTAGCAGAAAGCCAAACTTTTCTCTAGAAGCCCTGTCACACATGAGGCTCCCCAGCCCAGTCAGCACTGCTAACCATGGCTTTTGGAAGCACAGCTGCAAAATTACTGTCTACAAAAACATATAGTATATTGAGTGTGTTTCAACAGACACAAGTGCACACATCTGCCACCTCCCCAGAAGTGGACAGAAAGCGTACACACAAACTCTAGGGTTTGGGACTTCACACAGGAAGGAACTAACATACACTTGCCGTAAAAGACAGTGTCTGTGGTTGATTGAGAGCAAGCATCCAGCCACCCACCCAGCTGCTGTCTCTCTCTCTCTCTCTCTCTCTCTCACACACACACACACACACACACACACACACACAAACACCCTCTTAAAAGGACTGATGGATAAAATGAAATTTAAAAGCTCATGTTTTAAGATGAAGATGGAACGATCACTTACCAGTTACCATCGCACACCAAGCAGACTTAAACCAGGGGTAACTGATCTACTTTATTGCCAAATAAAATAGACCTGGATGTTGAGAAACAAAGACAAGGACTAAAGCAGCTTCTTCCCCCACCTCCTTTTTCCCAAGGCTCAACTTCACTCCATTCTCTACCTCCTCCCTACCCCACAAGTGGGGATGAAGAATGGAGTTGCAGTCAGTCAATAATTGTTCCTCTCTGCCACTCTTTCCTCCTCACACTTTTCCCCTGCTCCACCATGGGGTCCTTCCCATGGGCTGCAGATGCTGAACATATGCTCCAGCATAGGAGCAGCAGTTCCTTCCAGAAGGACCTTCTCCAACATGGGCCAGCTATGGGCTCTAGATCACTCAGTATATATCCACGTACTCTGGCTTGATCTCCCCCATAGACTTCAGGTGAATTTCTCCTCCTGTACTTGGAGCAGATCCTTCCTCTGCTCCTTCTCTGACCTTGCATGCATTTGTAGGGCTGTTTCTCACACTTCCTCACTGCTGTGCAGCATTTTGTCCTTTCTCAAATATGTTTTCCCAGAAACACCACTTGCTGATGGATCCCTGACTTCTTCCTCACAGAGACCACTCCTGCAGATCACTCATTCTCATAACTTTGCCAGGTACAACCATGTGGTAGGGAGCCAACTGGGGGGAAGAAAAGGGGGAGAGAAGAGAGAATAAAAAAACACCAACCCATCTACCCACACCACACTGAAGTCTCCAAAGGAAAAAGTTTCACCAACACCAGCAAATGCCAGATTATGCCTCTGGCCTACAAGCAGGTCTACCACCTAGCCCACTCAAAGTCATAGAATCATAGAATAGTTAGGGTTGGAAAGGACCTGAAGAACATCTAGTTCCAACTCCCCTGCTACGGGCAGGGGCACCTCACATTAAACCATGCCACCCAAGGCTCTCTCCAACCCGGTCTTGAATACCACCAGCGATAGAGCATTCACAACTTCCCTGGGCAACACATTCCAGTGCCTCACCACCCCAAAATAACCAATTCCACTGCTAGACCAAGGAAAATAAATGTCCTTAAGTTGCCTAATAGGTTATTCTGCTGCATCCAATATGATAAAGTGGAAGAATAAACCACATTTTTTTCCTCACACTGAAAATGTATTGCCACACTAAAGATTTACAGCACAAATAAGTCAGGAAGCATCTTCTGCAATTCCATAGGGAAGAGTTTTTTTCTACACTAGTATAATTTATGTACGTTTGAACTAGAATGACAATCTGTCATTAAACTATAAGCATTTGTATATGCAGACATGCACGTACCTCCAAAAGCAATTAAGGAATAGCAGCAAATCAGTCTTCATTCCACAACAGTGACTTCTGGAGTTAACTATTCAGCATTCAGATGAGCTTCTAAAACAACAGTTACTTTTCTTCTGCATCATGCCATAACTCAAGTCAGGTTCCAGCAACAAAAATAGGAACATGGCTTCATCAGCACTGTTCTGGGAACATCTTTCACACTCTACATTACATGAATTATCAAAGGTTTCAGTAGGATATTAAATGCAGAAAACTGGCAACTATGCTTATTAAGATGCTTAATAACTTTCATGATAAGATTATTTTTGGTTATTATCATCCTGCAAACTATACTCCCAGAATTCAAACTATGATCTCTTATCTGCTTCACATGGGATCTGCTTCAAATCGGATCCCTGTTCATTTCCAGAATGAGATATGTGGGTGGAAAAAGGAAGCAAAAAAGAAAAATACATGGTACACTCCCTTCTGCCATCAGAGCATGCAAGTTGCCTTGGTTTTATTTACTTAGTATGCCTATAAATTGCACCCTTTGAAACAAGGATTCAGGGGAGATCATTCTCTTGTCAAAGCAGCTATTCCTTACAGTGCCCAACAAGATGAAGCCTCTGAAAATTACCATTTTACAAATTCCTAGGCTATAAGCTGACTAGGAAGCACTACATCATTTAGTTTGATGTATTGTAAGACGCTGCCCTTTAATCACACAGTGATCTCTGTACTGAGCTTACTAAACTGTGCCATCTTAAAACTGAGAACCCATTATATCTCATCACACTTGAGTTTCAGTGACTAATCATCCTGTGATCATCTGAATTTGTCTGACTTAATTTCCAAGTTTTTCCTCTTATTCTGAACTCCCTAATTAAGGAAAGTACCTGATAAAAATCCCCTTTGGAAGCACTTTGACATTATCAGATCTTATTGATAAACTAAGATTCGTCACATACACTGGCTCCTTATGTAACTACAGCAAATTTTGGAAACTTCTTTACACAAGGAAACCAGAATGAGATGTAGTTTTATAAAACTGACCTATACGTACAGATAAAAAACACCCACCTATTTAACTGATTCAGTCAAACCACAGCATTTCAAAAGGAATTCCCATTTATTTACTAGTTGGTTGGTTGATTTGATGGTCCAACTGAGATTCCCTCATCTTCCATTAATCTGCACCTCATCTACACATTAAAATATATATACACACCACATACCATATGAACCCAAGTACCAATCCACACTAAACCCTCTAGTATAGTAAAATTAATTCTCTGAATTTCCAGAGCCAAACTGATTGTTATATTTGATTTCAGCAAAATTCTCCGGCTCTTCACAGCAGCAAAGCTGCTCAAAATATTTCCTGAAACTGTTTTACAAAATGCCAGAGGCTCCCATGAAAATAGGAGTCTTGGAGGAATACAGAGTAGAAGAAACTAGTTTGAAACTTAAAGCCTTTTACTAAAAATAGTCTCTGCAAGTCATACAGCAGAATGATAACTTCTGAAGGTGTGACAAAGGGGTGATCATAAACTTGCTTTCACCTATGTAAAACTTCTTGGTCCTTCCACCACCTAGAGGAATGTAGCCATGTGGAACTCAAGCCAGAGACACATTTACATCATGCCATCTCATTTGTTTGCATACATACAGAAATCTACTTCATGCTCCTGAACAGACAGCAAATACTGCTTTAAAAGTATATGTATGTGCATCTTCATAACTATATTAAGACAAGCCACTATAACCCATTGACAAAAATCTTTCAAACAGAATATGCAATCTATAAGGCAGTACTATCATTTCCATCCAACTGCTGAACCACAGAGTATAAAAATACCCTAGAAGCCAATCATAAAGAAACTTATGGTTATCAGGTAAGTATCTCAATCTTCATGCTACTTCCCAATTCATTACAATCCACTGCTATTTTCAGGCAACTACAGAAGCAGTATTCATAATATCAGATAGAAAGGGCAAGAAAAAGAGCAATTCCACACTCAGTACTTGTTTCTTCCAGAGGACGTGTGGCCTGAACTCCCAATAAAGCCAAATGAGGGCACTCAGCAGCTCCTGCAAGATCCCAATTGTGTGTTACGGGCAGACACTATTTTAATAGGTCCTTCATTTTAAGCACGTAATTACTCTTTACAATAAAGGAAGGAAAAATAAAAGTACTCTTGATAAACTTTGTTACAAAACCACACTAAAAAATTGTAGTAGGGGTCAGAAATTGCATCTTGAACAGTAACACAGTACCTCATACAGCTGTGAGATTTTGCTTTCATTATTCCAGTGGATTTGGTGGAGTAATTCTAGATTTAGACCTGGATGTGTTATAAACGGAACCTGGCCATAGATTCAGCTAACGCATGTTGATATAATGAAAAATACTAAGTGTTATAGAAGGGAAAACAATATAATTGTGTAGAAGGGAAAATAACAGTTGTTTTCAGTTGGGGTTTGGTTTTCTTTATCCCCACTATTCTAATAATACTGATTTCTTTTTTCTCCCTAAAAACACAGTGCCAAGAGCTACCATGAAAAAGGACTGCTCAAGTTTTCACTAATTAGACTAACACATCAAGAAAAGCAGTAGGAAAATGAATTACCTTATTTTTCATTAGAAAAAGGAGATTTCCTTTCAGTCGGCACCATCTCTCTCTCGGTTCTGCATGCAAAGAAGTAAGAGATTAAGAAAAACAACCTTTTGTCTTCATATATTAAATGCTTCTTAAAGAAGATGCATTAGTTGCAAAGGTCAGGAAAAAAGAATCATTAAAAACCAAAAAAGCCAGCTTCACTCAGCAGCTGCCTATGCACAACATGCTGTTAAATGCCAAGCAACTTCCCAGAAGATTTCTTCTATTCTGCAGCCAAGAGAATTGGTGACTGCAGCATACACTCAACAATGTTTTCTCTGTTTTCCTCACATTGGAGCAGAAACAGCCACTTGGGCATGGAACAGCTTTTTCTTCAATAATTTCAAGAGATAAAATATAATCCTTGTTAAGACACAAAAACATTTACTATCCCACTTAGATTACAACACGCCAATCTGAATTTATAATTGTTAGAAAATAAGAACTGAGCAAATGAAACCTAAATACTTACAGTCATTTCGTTATTGTTCTTACTACACTTTTTAAAAGTGCTTACTCAATGGGAACAACAGCATATTTGTGTTTATACATATGCAGGCACTTAAGCTTTTAAAAACAGAGAACATTTCAGAACTTTAGGGCTGGTGAGTGGGTTCAGAAGGGTTCAAAAGTTACTCTTCTGGAACTTTCCACTTTTAAAATTGCATACTTTTTCTTCTTAAAAAAGCAGTTGTATATATCTGTAGGTACAGATAGATACATATGCCTGCTATACAGATCTCACAAAACATGAGCACTTCAAACAAACCCTATGCCACTTCTTCACATATGAGGGAACAGTCCTACATAAGATACATTCCTTTTTCTTTTTGAGAGGGTATGTGAAGCCCCATGTGTCCATATAGCAGCCAATCTTGAACTGCTAGGGAGCAGGAAGAACAGCTGTACCCTAAGATCATGTTTTTCCACAGCTACCTCTCTGGAACTCTTGTACTTCTCTCAAAGCTGGCCATCACTAGAGACACCTAGAGGCATAACATGGATTGGGGGATGTATTGTCACAATAAAAAAAAAATAAGATCCTTTTTCCTTCCTTTTGATAATTTCAATAGGCAACATTTAAAGAAATCAGAACAGCTTTTTTGCCACAGGAGAGTGGAAGGTTTACAACCCCAGGCATGAGACCTAAAATAACTGGTTCAGTTATAACTAGGGTTGGGTTTTTCGACACAGAATTGAAAGTTCCTAGGTATTTCTAGACATACTAGAGTGCAAGAACAACACAGAAAGGAATATAGATGCACATCCACCAACTAAAAATCTAAACACAGTTATCAGAGCCAAGGATGCTCCTTTAGAGCAGAAGTACATGACCCTGCTAAGACTAAATTCCATCCTCCAGAACCCTGTGGGGACCAAAAGAAAGGAATCTTGTTACATTCACACTGCTGCTTTTTCTAATAAAAGTTACGTTTATATAGGATTGTGAAAATCACTACCTCATAAGTATGAAAAATAAGCAAGTCCAAAGATTAATCATACTAATGATGATAAGTCAAACAGTGGATAGTATATACAGTGATCAAAACACCTCAAGAGAAGGGACCCTTCTCTCAAGGAGTCATAATCTGATTACTGACAGCCAGAAGGATTTACAGGGTGAAAGCAGCATCCTACACATGCACAGTTTTTCAAACACTTTCCCAGGTTTTATCACCACTGACCATAGCACAGAGAGCCCACGATAGCAGGCTAGATGAATGTTTGGTCTGTCTCTGGTCAACTTAAGGTTTTTAGCAGCAATATCAGTATTCATAAGGGAAGAAAATTTAAAACCAGCCTCATAAACATACATTCACTGGACTGGACATGCTGCCTACAACAAGAACATGGGGAGAGAATCCTCTTGAGGAACCTCAAAGCAACCAAAAACAAAAGCTCACTAGTACTCTCTCCAAGAAGTTTGCTGTATTCTCCACAGGAAACTATTTGTCGTCAGAAAATAAATAAAATATTCTGAAAATGTGGCACAAAATTTTTCTCATCCACTCGGCATAATTGAGTTTGTGCTGGTTTGGGTTTGTTTGGGTTTTTTTCCCCTCATAAAATAAGCATAAATATAATACAATGAGATCAACTGGGATAAGTGAAAATAAAACATTTGCTGTTGCTGAAATTATTGTATTAGAACTGATTTTACAGCTAAACAGGAGCTATTTCTTAAAAGCTACCAAGGGAACAGACATTTATTCAAGATTACTAGAAATTGAAAGACATTTAAAACACAATCATAAAAGCCTGAAGAAACTTGCAAAGGAGGTAGGAAGTGAGCCATGGAAAATCTATAATGATAAAAGAACACAGGTTTTGAGTATGGGAGGGGCAGCTCCTGAGGAACTGGGTATCTGAAATATGGAGACTAATGGCTAATGACAAGCAATCAGGAATAGTAAAAATCTATCTTTCTTACAGGAAAAAATAATTAACATAATAATAATAATAATGTAAAGACCAAGTACTATTTCTCAGGGACACGACAGAGGAAGCTTGAAAATTGAAGCAAACTAAACAGCTGGCTTTAAACTTCTTTATTTAGAAGGTATTTAGCACCACCCAAACATCAGTAATGAAGAAAACTGAAAACGCCAAGGTGCATGTGATTAGTGAAATTGCAAGCTGACAACTGCAAAAAAACATGCGCATCAACCACAGGTAGTTTTCAGTGCAAGTCATTTTTACCTATTAATTTTTTATCCCTGACCACTCTGCAAATCTTCAGTTTTCCTTCCTTGTCAAAACAACCTGACGGTTGCCTGGCCAGCAAAGCCAGATCTTTAGCATTGAATCTCATGGGGCTGCCAGGGAAGAGAATGAAGATGAGTAAGAATGGAGGAAGACGATGATACTACTTAGTCTGTTGAAGCTGAGGAAAACCTAAGCCACAGATATGAATGTCAACTGAAATATCCAAAACAAAACAAAAAGCAAGAGATGGCCTTTTTTGTTGCTTTTTCCACTCCTGTGTACTCCAAACACCATACATTCTGTCATAGTATAGAAGTAGTGCAAGTAATAGGGAAAAAACGCAAGATTATATGGATGAGGACATCCCCCCACATACTTTTTAAGAAACAAAAATGCATGCTTTGCTTTCCACTGTCTCCATAGCCTCAAGCAGAAGCTATAATTTTGCCCTGCATTTCCACATTTTATCAATACTGCTAAAAATATATTTTGGCTATAGGCATATAGACTAGAAAATTCAGATATTCAAGGGGTAGAGTAGAAGGCAAGATTGCCTTGCACTTCCATCTCCTTCACAGGAACAATAACTGAAACAAAATATGAAGTATTAACTACAAAAGCTCACCATACTCACCATATACTCCAGCATTCATGTTTTGTTATACTGACACTGATTAGGAGATCAAGTGCTTCCCATTGGTTTATGGTATATTCTAACAGCCTTCAATTCTTTTGGATTGCTTTCTTCTGTATTTTCAGGAAAAGAGTACTTGTTCCTCACCCACCCAACAAAAAAAAAAAGAAAAAAAAAATGAATAAAACACACAAACCCAACAGTTTTCATTTATTAGACCTGCATCTACTGAACTTAGTGAAAAAAATATACTGGGCATATACATGAGAGTTCTTTTTTTCCTCTCATAGCTCCTCTTTGGTTTATCTGAAGTTAATTTAATATTAGGTTCTGTAGCTGTACTTTTGACCAGTGGAAGGCTGGAAACATATGTTTATGTCCAAATTATAGTTAACAGCACCATGTTACAAAGCTGCAAGGAAGGGTAAATAAGGCCATAAAGTAGTTCTAAATAGATCTGCCTTTTAATACCCAAAATATTCTATGCTTTTACTATGCAATCCTTTTTTTTTTTTTTTTTCCCCGATGGTTCTTAATACTCTTACACACTTTAAAAAGGCACCCAATGCACAGCACACGGGCTTCAGAAGCCAGTTTCGGTCTCTACATTAGAAGCCTTTGGTCTTTAGAGTACAGCACTGACACCATCTGATGGAGAACTACAACTCTTAATTCCAGATCAACTTCCCCAATCGTTGAACTAAACAAGTTACATCTTTTCCACTGTATCTTTCTGTGGCCTTTTCATTCCTACTTTTCTCCTTTAAATTCACTTCCTTTGTTCAAGTTTATCCCTCAATAAATGACTGCTGCTGTCTCCTTTAACTTGTAATGGCCGAACCACAGCCAATTCCAACAGCACTACAATGGTAAAAGCAGACCAAACTCAACTATTAATAGAGCCAAGCCATAAATATGACATTCAGAAGAAAAGTCTCCAAGTCTTTTTCTATGTTTTTCCTCCTACAAAAGTTCTACAATTCTAAGGAGAACTGCCATAAACTTAAAACTCTTTTTCCATTCATTATCAAATACCTTTGCAAGCCAAAAACAGAATAGGTACAAGCACTCCTAGCACATATCTAAGCAGTAGAAGGTTGCAGCTTCCTTTTCCATTCATTCCCATACATACACATTCTCTTTTGGTTTCCCTTTAGCATCAGCAGCAACACTTTTTGTTAAGCCCATCTTCATGACTTTGGCTCCATTTCATAATCTTGTTGAAATTACAACCCTATAATACCATGGTAATCACAGAACCAGGCCACCAATTTACAGCATGCAAGGATGCTGCTGTGCCAAAAATGACCTACTGACTCCAACAGAGGTTCCATGCAGGTAAAGATGGCTATTTGGTGAATTGATGGACTACAACTATGAAAAGATGAGTCATATAGCGCTTACAAAAAGTATATTTATCATACACTGTAATCTAATACTACAAACATACCCATCATTGAAGATCAAATCTATCAGAGGCAGGGGAAGCTGCTGGCCTGGCCATATTATACAGAAAACCCAGGCACCATGATGCTTGCAAAAGGCTTACAAGGGCATACAGAGACTTGGAGACTGACAATACGTACATTCCTGCTCGCCTTTGCAGGCTCAGTGGAATTAATTGTTGGGTTTCGTTTAGTTACAGACTACATTTTTAACAACAAAGCACACTGTTTGCAACAGACTTACTTGCTTTTAAAAGTACCAAACCTAAATTTGGCAAGGTAAATAACTTTTGCCATCTCCAGCTGCGCACTGTTTTGTTATCCCCTGGCCCCCTCTCAAGCAGACATCTTGCACACCTTTCACATAGCTTACTGGTAACCTTCTTGTTTTAGAGAATGCAGTTATAGACATCCAACTGCAGCCTACTTAGTTACTGGTTTGTGAACTAATCAGTTCCAGTCTGTTGTGTAAGCCACTTATAAATCTACACTAAACAGCATCTTCAGCTACATGCAAATACTTTAGATTGGTTCTATCTTTTTTGAGTAGCATGGAGGAAGTCAGACACTATGAGTCTGGTCCCAGGTGGAAAAGTTATAGAAAAACGCCAGCAAGCATACACAGCCCATGCTATCAAAGAAATGAAGGTTACTGGCTAAATTCTAATTATGCTTAAATGCAGTAATTACTGTAATCATGGACTTATGTAATTTACATAGCATTGCAAAACACAGGAGGCTAAAGGACAAGTTATAAACTGCTATTTAAGGAAGCTTTTGTTTTCCAGCAAAGGGAAAAACAGAACCAGGTGAACAGAACATTGTGGTTTTCTGGAAAGCTCATGAAAAAGAATAAAGAAACACCAGGAAGTGATGTGCATATTGATTTTGTCATTTCCCTCCCCTCTGCCCTGAGAGATGTTGTGTCGACTGCACATATCTATCTGTAAAGCGGTAATGGTTTAGAAATCCCTTTAATCACATCTGTGCATCACTTGTTTTGCATACCAACCATAACATGCAAACCATGTGGGACAGCAAGAGTGGTACACAGCAATTAAAACCCCTGAGACAGCATGCTTTGGTACATACACGCCTGTCTCAGACTTTAAATGTGAGGCAGCTTGGCCAGCAGAGATCCACAGTGCTAATAATCAAGGTGCCTGTTCCCTGGAAATTTGCCAGAGAAGCTAATCTGACAATGTCTGAATATTATTCAAACCTAAAAGGCCTAAGAGATTGTGGGATTCAAACTTGCATTTAACTTAGAAGCTTAATGACTATCCAAAGGAAATCACAGCCAGAGCTGTCACAACAATAAAATTAAAAGGTAAAAATCTGATAGAAGTGTCTGTGTTCAGCCATAGCACTGGGTCTCCTTGAAGGAGCAACAAGACCGTTTACCTCAATAATCTACTTCCATTTTGGAATAGAGCTGTCAGTTGGGAAAACTACTTAGTTATATAGTGCCTTTGAATGTTTCTGCTAGCTAATCTCTTTCCTAGCATGATCTCCTATAGGAAAGATATTATCTTCAGTTATTTAACACTGGTGGTTCAAAAGACTGGCATTATTTAATACTTGTGGTTAGAGAGTCTCTCTCAATATTTCTCCCCACACAATCACCACAATCATAATTCATGAAGAAACCAGACCAGTCAATTACTTTGCAAGTGGCCAGGAGAGAAAGAGGTGGAGGAGTCTATGTCCTTGGAAGCAATAATTTTAAAACAGATGAAGTTCTGACAGCTCATGGACCACAAAATTTATTAAAGTCTGTTAGATTTCCCCTGTCCCCTTGTATTTGCTATTATACTTTTGATGATCACTTTCTCTGGATGTGGAGCAATCATAACTGTTTAATTCACATGAAATAGAAGAGCTGAGACATATTGTTAACTACGAAGTACCAGTCACATAGTTGCCTGGTTTTGATTATCACAATGAAAAATATGTATATTTTTGATCCTTGAAGATATGTCAGACCACCTCTTACCCTATACCTAAGTGTTCGAAGTCAATCAAACCTATCAGTGTATTCAAGTAATATTAAATTACAGGGAAGTTTTACCTGTCAAAGCCTGTACAAAATTGGCTTCAACACATGAGATCAGTATGACAAAAAGCTACACACAAGCAATTTGCCGCTTCTTCACCCTGCAGGACAGCTGCTAAGATATATTTTATTAGTTTCTGATAACCACCAAAAAGCAGCTGTGCAAAGTACTAAATGTAGGAGTTTCACTGCCACCAATGCAAAACAGAGTAAACACCTTCATAGCTGCATACCCTACTCTGAAACACCTTCAACACCATATTTTAGGTTCCAAGTTTTCTTAAGCGCAGCTCAAAATTAAAGAACTTAGCACATAATACCTTGCAGCTTTCATTAGTGATGCATTTGAGGCTAGATATTTTGGTAAAGTGTTAAATCACAGGCTTTCTACTAATGCAGTTTCCTAAACCTCCTAAACAAAGCCAATAAAATCAGCTGCCTGATTTCAGCAGTTTCAAAAAGAAAAAGACTAGAACTCATGTCTGCAAGTCCTCAGAGACCCTGCCAAATACATCCTGAATTCCTCTTCTCTTCTTTTAAAAAGGTACAATATTTTTAGTTCACATCATTTTGCATTAAGAGCTTCTTTAATCTTTGGAACACACAGAGTGCAGGAAACAGCTTTCAAAAGAAAAGCTGCAAAATTAGTCCACAGTTTTGTCTTCAATAAAGGTATTCTTTTTAAGCAAAAAGGTATTGCAAATTCTATATATTATCTCTTTATTTCACCCATAATTATTAGGCCCTAAAATATAAATAGGACACATTATGCCCCCCACACACACCTAAAATTCCACATTCTACCACTGATCCCTGCAAATTCAAACAAAACACTAGGTTTTATTCCCTCAGTCCAAGGCAGAAGAATACAATGCAGTGTCAGCAAAAAGAATATATGACAGGAGTTCCAAATACGCTGATACATTCATATATCCAAATGAAAAGTTTGAAAATCCAAATTGTATCTAAGTTTTACCTTTAAAATCATTAGCAGGTGATCAACTGATTAGGTTAGAAAACTATCCTGGCCTACATAAATTTGCAGACTGTATTCCAAAGAAGATTTCAGGGGATCTGCAGAAATCAACCTTCATATAGAAGGATAAAAGAGTAGGGAAACATTTGTCTTTAAACACAATCTTCCTTGTAGTAATTTTTTCCTCCCACTGAGGGAAGATAGGCAAGAATTACATACCAACTATCACAAAATCCTGAATTATCTACATATCTATTTGCAATACAAAGTCATTTCTTTCTATGGGAAGTTAAAGATGCCTATAAGCTGGCATGCAGTCAACTAAACTGATGTAAAAAAACAAATGAAACAAACAAAACCGAAACAGTTTATTTCTATCTTTCTGATCTCTTCATTTCTATCTTCTGGCTATCTATTTCCTACTAGCTAGACTGAAGCTAGGCTGATCATATATTGTTTGTCATTTTGCCTTATACTTTGTTAGGCTGAGAGTACTGTTGTAATCTACTTGAAAAGATTGTCATTTTAATCTAGTTCAAATGTTGCTTCCCACTATTTATCAACCACTATGATCTTCCAAAAGAAAAATCAGAATTAAAAGAATGACAGGCCTGCAATATTCAGCAAGTTAGTGAGACATGTCACTTCCTAGAACACACTTTTTGAGCTTTCCTAGTTTGCATAAAAGAGCAGTAACATAGAAAAAGTATTTTGAAATTTGTGTGTGCAGAGGGAAGGTAGTAGAAACCTTAAATAGTTACCTGTTTTTCTCAATAGTACCAGTGGTCATTTCAATTCTATTTTGTGCTGAAACACATATACCATATTTTATTAACTTTACCCTCAGATCCATCACCCTAACCTCATGGTGCCCTAAAAAGCAACACAGGCGCTCCAGACAAGACTCTCACTAACCAGAGCCAGCTTTCTCCCACAGAAGGTATGACTTTGCAATGGCATCATACAGAACTACATAAACTAAACTAACCAGCACCATTTTATCAGTAAAACTACTGTCTGCAAGGCCCTTTTAAAGTCTTAAAACTAATACGACTTTAAAAGTAAAGTATCTACTCAAACGAAAAAAAGAAAAAAAAAATAAAGCCATGAGAGGTGAACTCTTGATTTGGAGGCAAAAGATATAAAAATTAAATGCTGGCTTGGCCAGAAGGTATTCCCTTCAGCTGAAAAAAAAAAGAGAACAACTACATACAACAGCTTTGTCTTCCCTTCCTCTGACAGACTTCAGAGTCAAGCACATTCCTAAATGATTCATGGAGTTCCCCAGAGCTCAGATGTGACCTTTCAGAAAATATATATATATTCTTGCATTTTGCTTCCCCCAAGAAGGATAATACAAACACTGCAAACAGGTATAACCTTGCACACCTACTGAACGATATACTTCTAACAATGGATACTGATCCAACCAAACACCAGGTCTGTGAAAATAATTTTTCAGTTGCATGAGTTGCCCCATGTGGTTCATGGCCAAACAGCCTGTACCATCCAAGGCAGAGAACTGAACAAGAATCAAAGCTGCTTTCACCAGAATGGCCACATTACCACTACTCAAAGTGTTCAAACTGCAACTTCTCTCAGGCTCTGCTTGAGCAGCCTCTGGCCTGACACAGGCTCCTGGGGAAAGGAAGCCCTCCTTCCTCATGGTAGAACCAGTGCTGATGCAGCCACGCACATCACCTTAAGGAACTTATCTTGATCAATACCAATCTCATCGAGCTGTTCCCTGACCAGACTGGCTACCTGGCTGCAAAAATGCTAGTGCAAGTCTAAAACAGAGGACAAGAGTTTGCATTCACAGGTACGCCTTCTGCAGATAACACAGATGTGTCAGCTTAGCAGGATGGCATAGCTGCAGCCTTAAGACAAAATTCACTTAAAAAGGACATCAGACAGTCCTTGCTCATCAAGCTTCCTGGCAAATTCAAATTAATTCATGAGCTCTTCTCAAATCTCCTACTATACTTTTAGGCAATACTGTCTTAAATTCTCATCTCCCACGTCTGCCCAGGTGACTGCTGCCCTGCTAGACTGCCTGCCTTCCACTGCTGAAGAACATAACCACACTGGCTACAACTTTCCCTTGGGCCAGATAGAAACTCGGATTTATCAAATTTATCCACTTCAAAACCAACACTAGAAAACACCATAAGATTAGTTCAGTCTTCCAAAGGCTTATTCAAAGGCAACTGCCTCATTAATGCTTCAAAGATGTCAACTACACCCAAATTACTCTGTCAGTGAGTTCAGGCATTATTATGACACTGGTTTCAGAGCAGGTGGTCTCCAGCTAAATAATAGCATTTCAGTGACTAGTTATAAATTTATTGACACAGCAGACTCCTTTCTCGAGGCTCCAAGAACGTAAACACCCAAACCTTTTGTAATCTGCCCTTTAAATGAAACCAAAGTCCCAAAATAAACATTAGTATAACTCTATTCACTTGGAGCTCTTACACACACCATAGTAGGTAAACTAGTCTGGAGGAGGTAATGAGCTGCAACCGCTGATCCCATAAAGTAAGGGATGAGTGGAGGATGCAGTAACCCATTTAAAAAAAAAAAATACTGCACAATATTAAAAATGGTAGCATGCTCCATTCTGCAAGAGACAGTACTCGAGTAGCAATAACTGGAACTTTAGCCTCTTGAAGAGTTATTTCCTCTCTCTTCCAATACCTATAAAAGATGCAGAAGTTAGAGGCAAACTAAGTGCAACATAACTACGACACAAAATTTACTGGTCATTTTTACTGTAGCAGACAACTTACTGCACTGGGACAGCAGCTCGTAGTCTAAGATACAAGATTTTCTTCATTTTTTTGATCCTAAAAAACTTACAAAACTTTAGGGACTACATTCCTTAACATTGTTTGCTCTGCATCATATCCTCCAACCAAACAACTTCAACAGTCTTGCCATCTATGCTGACAGAAATGTTACCACATTGCTGAGAAAACAAAGTGATGAGATTTTCTCTCTACGATTCCCCATTCCCCAAATGTATGATATCTGGGGTTTGTCTCAGCTATAAATGTTAAAGAGATTTTAACAGCATATTTGAGAGATTTGGGGTACATTTGAGCTCCAAGAAGATCTTCCTAGAATACTGAGTCAAGTCAGCCACATAGTAAAATACAACCCTCTATTTCTATTCTCAAGTACCTGGAAAAAAACTCTTCCATGAAATTTTAGACAATTCTGGAATTCACCACTTTTTATTTTGGTATTAACAGGAAAGAACCCCTCCCACTTTTCTCTAATAATATCAATTCTGCTTTGGCTGTCTTTTCCCCACACAGTGTTCAAGAAAATAACAGAAGTGGTTTTCCTTACAGAAACTCTTTAACACACCTGTGAAGGTACAGCAGAGGTTTCAATTTTTCTCTCAGTTTCATGAGAGATTATTAGCTCTCCTGCCCCTGCACTTTTCAAGGGAAAGAGATTACTGGGCTTCTCTCAAACTGACAAAAGGAAAGAGAGGAAAAGCAAGGGAGTTAATATTTTACAATGTCAATTATTTTGGATAATTAGAAGTCAAGCAAAATACCAGGGAGAGGAGAGGAGAATCTTTATATGAAGTACATTCCCTACTTAAATATACTGTTCCAGAATGTTCACAAATATCTGATTACCTACAATTTTAATTAAAAAGCCACTACCACTGTTCAGAATGTAATTGCTGAACAAATAAATCTAGGAAATTGTGACTTAGTGCTATTCTATTAAGAAAGCACAATAAATTGCTTTAACTGTGTCCCATTAATAATGAGTCAATTTCTATATGCAATGGAAGTCTCAGTTCAGCAGAAGCTATTATGTTATCCGGGGAAGGGAATATTCAGAGAGAGATGCAAAACAAAATTACAGGGAGAAGAAACGCAACAAAACCCATGGAACATGAAAACCACTAAAGGACATAACTGCTTTATACTGACCTGGAAGCTACAGCAATAACAAGTCAAGATCAGTGACATATCCTCAATTAGCAGATAGGAATAATGTTTATATATTTTTAAATAAAGAATAAGACACCCCAAAAAGACTTACAAACTTCACAGTTTTTTTAAACCAAGTAGATAATGATGTTTCCCAAAATTCACTCAAAAGTGAAAAAAAGAATAGAAGAAAGTACAAAATGATACTTTAGAACCACAACTTGAAACCAAGGCCAAAGGATGATACAGAAGACAATCAAGTTCTCTTCACATACCTCTTTCAGTTTAGATTAGGACTACTCAACCTGTGTATTTGCAAGTACAAATTGCAAACGGCTTCTTCTTTCTCTTATTCCATGGTGACCATGCGACTGCTGACTTTTTGGCTGTATAATTGCTTGCTATTACAACCTGTGACACAGACACCATGCATGGAAATTCAAAATCTACTAATGCTTTTCCATGCAGGCAGGCAATTTGGGACGTTTTACACTTAAATTTCCTATTCTTGATTATCCATCATTACACTACCTACTTTCACTAATATGCAACTTTTCACTAGCTGGAAAGACAGAGTAAATAAAAAAAAAATCATAGAAAATAAATCTTATTTCACAAGTTATTAATTGAGCAATAGAGGCATATATTTAACTGGATTTCTGCATATAATTATCTACTCTATAATAAATTACACCCTACTCTTTTCACCTACAAAGGATCATGGGCAAATATTCTTTTTAACAACCTTAGTTTGAAGAAGCTGGAACTGACAAAAAGCCCAGGTACACAAAATCCACCAAAATTACATGTTGTTCAGATTAAACACCATAAGCAAGGATAAAAAGTTGAGAGCAGTAAAGAAAATAAGGCTGTCACAGTTACATACAAAATACAAAATCCAGGAGTTGGCTTCATAAGATATTCACGTTCCCTTGGTATAGAATTATTTGGGTAAAG
>JASSUY010001150.1:0-20602 GCA_032466535.1 Forpus xanthops | reverse complement strand
AACTTCTGTGTTAAGATACAATTATTACAAAACAGGTATATCTGAATTAAGTGCATGGGTTTGTATTAAACATGAAGCATAACTATGATCTTTACCAGAGGCAGTAAAGGTCTGAGCATTCCTGTGATAAAAACTGAAGGTGCACAGTAGCACAAGACAAGCTCCTTGGCACAGAAACTGAGCTTGCCTCAGTGAATGGTTGCTAACAGCCTCTTTTCCATCCCTAGTAAAATCACACCTGATTGCCCAGCCTGGAAAAGCTGCCTAACATCTAACTGGAGGATTATCACCTACATTTTAATCAGACTTAAACACTTTGAAGGAATCTCAGCTTCTAAAAGATCCTCTGAGTAAGAATAAACAGCAAAACCAGCCTGAAGCAGAGAAAACGAACTTAGAAGGGGAGCAACAGCCCAAAGCACCAAAAAACCCCAGTTCTAAAAAGGCTAAAAAAAAAAGAAATAAAACATCCCTCTGGGGTTCAGCTTGCAAAGCTCTGCTTCAGTGGTTATAAACAGGCTGTTCCTCGGTCACACATGCATTATTTGCTTTCCTGTTGTCTTGTCACACAGGCAAAGCAGAATACCTAGAGCTTGGCTAGAGCTCTGAGTAAGGCCTTCTCACCAATCTGGGTACTGGTAAGCTTTTGACATGTGTTTGCAGCATCAATGATGCAGCAGTAAAGTCTCACAGCCTGTGGAGAAGGGCTTCACACACTAAGCAGAGTCTGAGGAAGATGCCTTCCACATGAAAACCCCAGACAGCACTGGAGCAGTTACCAATGTGTACTAGTGACACACAGCCAGAACGTCACAGGTACTGGAGAAAAATGCACCCATACAGAGTAACTACATAACAGTACAATTAATTCAGCATAAAAATAAATTTTAATATGACTCTAATGAACTACCTTCCTCCTCCTCCTTACTGCAACACTCCTTTACAGTTCCATTTCAGCACTGTGGACTTGAAACTATTTTGATCTTAACTCCATTTGCATACATTAAGAGATATGAATCTCTTAAGATTACATATTTCAGAATGAATGTTCCCTTTTGCACGAAATAATCAGGAATATCAGACAACTTACAACACATGTTTCTCTAGAATGTGAGGCAAAAGCATTTTTTTCTTAGAAAAGCAGTTCAAGGACATGCTTCTCAAAGTCTACCTTCAAGATTGCAGACTTTGTGGAAAGAGTCACCAGAGAATAACAACTGGACTAGGATACCACAAAAAAAAAAAGGAACATTTGGGGAGAGAGAAAGAAAGGACCAAATAGATGCTAACGCAGTTTAAAGGTGATAAGAGAAGCATCAGGGCTGATTTTCAGAGCTGAAACAATGAGCATGTCTAGCCTGGGAAGAGTAGAGTGGGCAGGAATGGGAAGAAAGATTTGTGAAGGTCTGCAAAAGAGTACCCTGTGTGGAAGTTAGTGGCTGATCTAGAAGGGTAACAGAGAGGTAAAGAAAGGAACACATTCAAATCTCAGGGTCCAGGCCTGCAAGGAGTCAGTTTTCTGATCCTACCACAGCTTCTTCCAGCTCTTGAACAAAGCCAGGAAAGGTGGTTGCTCTGTAAACCAACAGCTCTTCTTGCAGCTGGTGAGGAGGAATATGTTCTGCAATTGACACATAACAGCCTTAAAACTGTTACTTCAAGTAGAATATCAATGGCTTTGGGATTTTTTTTCCTCTTGTTCTTGAATTTTCGAACATTAATCTAAACTGTTTTGTTCACCTTGCTTCAAGGCAAAAAAGCAAATTGTGCGGGAGTTAGACAAAGAGATTTAAGAAACTTTAATTCTGCTGGTAAATAGCTGTTTGGCGTATCCTGATATCATCTTAAAAACTGCAGACTGCAAGTACACACAGGCTTGCATCCACATGAACAGTATTTTACAAAAGCGTTCCACTCAATTTACCCAGCATACGCTGTTGGGGTCCTGATGCACACCCCAACTTACCTTACAAGGAAGGCAAAAAAAACATATCCATAAATGACTTGAAAACTGATTTCTTCCTTAATTTCCTCAAGGCATTCAGATAATTAGGAGTATGTTAGTTGGAGGACAAGCACAGTGCCAAGATTCTCCGGTTGCTTCTCAGACTTGACTGCCTCTTTCCCTTCCCAGCAAACAGATATTTAAAATAAAATTAAAAAAAAAAAAAAGGAAGACTGAAATTTTACATTTTGCTTGGAATGCCACTAAATTGGCATTTTCTTTGTACATTCTAGGTAAATATGACCAAAGTTTTAACTTCTGCCCATCATTTCTCTTTGGTTTTAAAATGTTATTCCTCCCCACTCCAAGCAGTAACACTGACCCACAAGACACTTTTATTAAGCCATTTACTGTTTATTTTCTTCTCCTCCCCCCCCAAAAAAAACCCATACTTTGCTAAATTTAATTAGTCTATGGATATGTCAAATAACGTTCCCTGTTCTACCAAAACACAAAGATTCAACTTTTATTTTGCTGTAGCAAATAATATAACATTAACCTGAAATTTTTTGCGTAGTGAGTTGCTTATCCTTAGCTGCCATTAGCACAAGTGTCAAGACCAGTCACATCAGACTCTTTCTGCAGGTGAATGGAAGAGGTGTGAAAGCTGGAGGGGTAGCAGGTGAAGGAGGGTATTGTTATTATTGCCTGGGTTTTTTTTGATGCTGCTGCTTTTAAAATGTGCAAGAAAGAAAGACTGTTTCTATGATTACCTTTCAAGCACAAAAAATTACCAAGGGTCAGAAACTTGTCAGTTATATCATCTCTTTTAAAGGCCTGAGGTCCTATAAAACATTTCTTTTGATGTGGAAATGAAAGGCTTAGGGCAACTATTTTTGCAAGTGTTGCAGTGGCATTTCAACTTAACTAGATGCAATCCTCAGAAGAAACTGTAACAAAAAGTTACACCTTGTAAAGCTTGTATAGATAATATAAGGAGACAAAGTGATTACAACCAGTTACCTACTGGTTACCTACTTACAGACGACAGTCAGGCAGTGGAACCTAAAGAGCACACGCTGGACATACAGGATTAGTCCAACCACAATAAGAAAAACAAACAGAAAGAGACCTCTGAGTTATCTACTATTACATACAGCATCAGATTAAAATCCTTTTCATAACATATAATATCAAGCTTAAACCAAAAAGCAGCTAGATAGCTTTCTCTCAATATCCCCAAAGTAATGTTCCAGCACCTGACTGGTTTAACAGCAAGAACCTTCAGTAACTTTCAGCCTACATGTCTTAATGTCCAAATTATCCACATTATTATGCCAACAGTGACCTTTAAGCTACATTTATATTCTCTTCTTTTCCTTACTGGAAGTGTCGAAGGAAACCAAGCTTTGAGTTTGGTCTTTTTAATCATTCCCCTGTAGGAAATGCTTTCCAGGCCTCATAAACCTCCCCTGAACCCATTTCTGAAGAAAGTATACAGGTCTGAAAACATAAATACTTAGAGCTACACAAAGTCTGAGTTAAAACTATAGCATTCTAAACCAGCCCCCACCTGTTCCTGGCCCCATGACTTATTTTCAAATTCAAAAATTGTCTCAACCACAATATCTTGGCCCTACCTACCATTATCAGAGACACTTGTTCTCCAGTTGGTGTGCATTAAGGTACTCTCTTCATAGTGTGCGTAATAATTTCAATTTTTACTCCATCACATTTACATGTTACCAGATCCAGCGCTGCATCTAATTCAGGAATCTATCAATGCCACAGCGGTCTCTTACCACCTTTCACTGAACTGACATTGGGTTCTTTTTCACTTATATTGTCTCTTAATTATTAGAGCAAAATATCATGTAATATAATGCTATTCAATAACCTGCTTCTAGCTTTCTTGAAAATATTTCATCCTTCAGTATCCATGTTCTATCATGACTCCTATGCTATCTTATAGTGTCAACATCCAACTTAACATGCCATAGTTCAAATCATTCCAATTTTTTTATACCCCAAGTTCCTAGTAATTGCACAGAAGCATTTCAGCTTTGTTTGTACTTCATCTAAGAAAATCTTAGCTTCATTCAAAACTGGCACAGTCATAACCACAAGCTATTCTCAGAAATATTTACTACACTTTTATTCAAATACTTAACCACTGTTCTATACAGTTACATCACTTTTTCTGTTGTGCTATCCTGGGTTTCCTACCTCTGTTCCCATATACTTCAAAGGGAAAAATAAATAATAGGCATTATGCAGATTATCACATTTCTCAGTTTGAAGTTCTCCAGAAACAGCACAAATTCTCAATGTCAGCAAGCTGTTTCTCTGGGAATTATAGTTTCAGTTCATCTTTTAAGACTCTTCTTCCAGTAAGTGCATTTTTAATGGTTAAAATTTCCAAATCGTTTCTGTAGGACCAGGTCTTCCTTCCACTCTGCTCTAAATTAAAACAGGTTATCACCTTCACTGCCATGGGTTACCTGGAGCTTCTAGTGACCCATTTTCTAATCATTAATAAGGGCGTGGGGAGAGGGAAGGCAATCTCACAGGAATACAGGGAAGGTTTATTTCTAAATATTCTCTTTCTAAAAGCTACTAAACATACTCCTCTAGTATCAAAAATCCAAGTACTCTACTAGAAACTGAAGCAAGAAAACATACAGACTAAAATGGGCTAATGAATATTTTTTCATACACAAAAAAGTATGAAACACCTTAGTTCTATATTCACAGCAAAACTTAGAACTGCAACGGTACTAACATAATAAGAAAGCTCCAAATCTCAAACAGTGGCTTGTCACTCTTCTTAAGCAACAATAAAGAAAACCATGACAGTGCATGAAGGCATCAGCCATAAATCTGTCCCTCCACACTCCCCACATGTAAAATGAAGTCAGAAGCAATTTAGATAAAGAGACAATAGAAAGCACTATCTCTGTCACTAGGAGATGCTGACAGAAAAACAGGCTCCACTTATTAGAAGACAATGTAAAATTTAACAATTCTGTTCTATATCCTTAAGACAGGTTTCTAACTAGTCCATTTAAAACACTTAAAACTCTTTGAGATTATATTATTTACAAGATGCTTTGCTTAAGTTTACAAAGGTACGATGGAACACTAATTTTATTGAGCCTGTTTATGAAAAGATAATACTTTCTCTTATGAAAAGCACAGCAAACCTTTTTAGCATGTATTTCCTGAAGATACTTCGTCTTTGTGTCTTTATTAGGAGTAAGAGATGTTATTCACACATACTTGAAGCAAATATGAATATTTTTCCTCATTGGCATGCACCTCTCAATCTCAGTAACATGGTTGATAATAACAGTATATGGCTTTTAAAGAAAAACAGCACCTGGAATCACCATGAAAGAACAAACAGAGCAGTAGCTGGTATCATTCTCTTCTTTCTACTACTGTGTGATTTATGGATGAGGGCAAATAAACAAGAGGTTGCACATAATCATAACAGTACAAGTTTGTTTTTACCAACCACTGGTTTCCTATACAGAGAAGATGCAAACAGTAACACTAGAAAAACACTACAACGATTCAAAAATATTTTGGTACTCAATCCAAAGTTTATGGACATTTGAGTTAAGCCCCATATTCCTGTAGAAAAGCTAATTATATGCAGATAGCTTTATCAAAAAGCTTTGAGCCAGGTTCTTGGGCTCCAGACTGTATCACAGCAGCTTAAATCCCGAAACCCAAAGTTACAATTCCGTCTTTTGAAGTACTAAAGATGACAATGACCACTATCTCCAGTTAATGTCATCTAAGAGCTATTCATCTATTCACAGAACAGAATCACCCATTTTACAGAAATAAAAAGAAAAGCCAGTCTTTTTCATAAATTTTAAATGCAACATCACACAGCAATACAGAAATGCAGCAACTGTGCAGACACACTTGCGCAAACACAAGAGGGAACATAGCTTCTACCACATCTGCTGAAAAGGCACCACATAAATTCTCTCAGGGTATTCAAAGCCAACAACTCACTCCTTCAAGCAAGTCTGGCCCTACTGCAAGCATTAACCTAACCCTATTTCTTGCTTACTCAGGCTCACTTTACTAGCAGGTATTTAATTTCAGGAACAATATAAGTCACACGTATTTCACTTGGACAAAGTCTGAATAACTTGCCTATAGTACATAATCAGACAAGTCTAATAAAACAAGAAAAGCTGCTTTGGTGCATACTCTACTTTTAAAACTAAAATAATAATTCTACTGTAACTAATTTACTTTTGGTTTCCAAAATATTTTTCCAGCAACTGGCTATATTTATAAAACACAGATGAGCAAATTTATGGTCTGTCTTTGACTACTATCTCCTCTTTATTACCAATTCCTAATCTAGTTGCAATTTCAGGATTCCTGTGAAGGCAAACTTATCAACATGTATTTCACAAAAACCATAAAAAGATGGAAGTTTCTCCTAACCACTATGCTCAAACTGCCACCAGGTCTTTGTCCAGAACTGTAATGTACTCAGATGCAATTCACTGATGTAGATAAAAGACAGTTAAATGATAGGCAGTAAATAAACTGCATGCATGAATTGATGGGGTTAAAGCAAAAAAAATTATTTACTGGAAAACCTAAAGTAGGATTGATCACATAAGGGATTAGCAGGATATATTAGCACACATTATACCTAAATTAATCCATTTGCGATTAAGAGACCAACACACTGATAGGACTTCTGGGTAGTATGAGATGAATGACTCAGAAATCATTCTGGATTTACCCTGGGATTAGACAGCAGATAACTCTCATTATGACTGATTGTGCCTGTATTTTTTTTTTGTTGAGACACAATAGGAACCAACTTGTATCAATGCACAACTGCTTATTGTGAATTTTATAAATTTCAAAACACAGTGAACAACCTATTCAATTGCAAATGGCCCCTGTGTCTAAGGAAGAAAGTCTGGAGTCTAGATATGTATCCTTAAATGGAAACTAATGATGATTACTGGTAAAACCTTTAGACTTCTACCACAGCCTATAAAGAATAAGAGAATGGTATGTCCTCAGAGAAAAGGAAATACTAAGGCATCAAGTTCTGCTGTTGAAGAAGAGAAGAAAAACACAAGTGAGATCCAAAATAAAAGGCTAAGGAAAGGTATTAATTTGGTGTTCTCACAGGGACAAAAACCAAAGAGCTGATAGAAAAAAATAAAACCAAGCAGAGCGTGGGGTTATTTACAAATGAAGTACAAATCCATACTTGCTAATTTACGAGACTCATCAATAAATAAGGCATAGATAGCTCAATATTTCCTTCACAGCAGATCTCTGCAGATACGACCAAAATCTGCATATTGTGGGATTTACTGTTTCTGGGCTTTATTTTGAGTAGAATAACAGGGACCAGGTGAAGCATAGGAAAAGCACAGGGGAAGGAAAGGGGTAGCACAAAGCCATCAGACACTGTGACCAGAAACATATCTAGCATGATGCTGCAATGCATACCCACAGTTATTTCCAAAGGATTTGTATTGATGAGGAATTAACACTATTAACAATCTTTTTAGAGCTAGCTTCAATTTAATGATCAGATTTTTCATACAGTTGGAGGCCACACTGATGCAGACAGCACATATTTGCCACAGCTCTCTTTGGGCTGCTATATAATATAAAGCCTATATTCTGATGCTGATTAATCCAAACAGCTCTTAGGTAACTCTCAAAGCTCCCTCTTTATGAGCCAGGAGCAGCCTGAGCATAGAAACAAAAAAGAACACTGTTGCAACTCAATAAATAGTAATCAAGAATTACTTTGAAAGTAAAAGCTATTACACACAAGTACCTTACCTGAACTTAGTGTGTCAAGACACTGGCCTCAAGAAACTAACATTGATTGCTTCCTCCCCTCCTCCTTGCAACTTATCTTCTACAAAGCTTACTCTCTCCCTCTCACACTCTGCTGACTTTAGCTGTAACTAAAATTGTAGTGCTCCTTGTGCCATTCCTCCCTACTTGCAGAAAACACCAGCCCCACAGCAAAGGGAACAAAAATAAAGATATACTGATCCTCAGCATCCGCTCTTCAAAAAAAAATGAACACTGCTATCACCACAAACTAACTCACCTGGCTGAGATCAGTGACAACTGAAGAGCTGGATCATCATTTCCTTCTGCCACCCAGCAGTACCTACCCATCCACTTCACCAAGATACAGCAGAGCTCATCATCTGCTTTCTACTCTCATTCGCCATTCCTCTGTACTAATAAGACAGGGTACAGGGATCTCAGGATGTTCAGTAATAAAACTTTGGTTTAATGCCTGAATGTTCCTTTTAAACATGGATGAATCATAATCCCTGAAGGTTATGGTTTTCCAAACTTGCAAGACCACTCCTGATCAGATTAATACTTGTTATAGCATATCTGATAACCACCATTAAGCAAATAAAAAAACAATCAAGCAGATAAATGCAAATTAACAATTTACTAAGATCTGAAAGGACTCCATGCTACATCTAGAGGCTGGTACAGTTTTATTTCTTGGCCTAAAATTTAAGAAAAGAATTCAGAAAAAAAACATACAAAAATTCTGATATCTCCCTGCCCACCTGGAGTACTGATTGTCTAAGTCTAGCTGCTACAGTACCTATGTTGTTTTCTCCTGCCAATCTTCTCCACTCATGCTCCCTTCATGAGAGCACATAATCTGCCCCACTGAGTGATTACAGACTAGACATGGCTAACTATAGACTGGTGTCATCCTGTCTGCAATAAAATCATTATTCAGCAGAGGTCTTTACAAGGTGGCTCTATGTTACTCAAAACATTGGCAGACAAAGCAGGCCATGGAAATCACAGATAGATGCATGTTAGTGCTGTGATCCTGCAAATGCTTTGGCTTTTCTGTGACTGATCACTTGATCAATGACTGTACAACGTCAATCCACTTCTGCTTCTCTTGCACCATAGTTCTCTACCATACACATTTTGCTTAATTAGGAAAAGAAAGAAAAAGCCCTCAATCCTTGCTAAGTCTTGGCATTCAATCAGCCAACGCATGGTATATTTGTGGAGCAAATGCTTCAGGCTTATTAAAAAGGTTGATGACACACTTCACAAGTTGTGAAACAGTGACCTCTGCTTACTCACAAGACTGTCATTTCACAGGCACAAGATTCTGGTTCTGCACATTGAGCCTTGGAAGAATCACCCAGTTCTTGGATAGAGATTATAGGCCTGACAGGTTGATTTATTCATTTTCTTAAAGAGTTGCAAAGACATTAGATGTGTCTGAATGCTCGTGCCTTCCAGAGGAAAAGTAATTTTCTATTTCCAGGATGAAAGTGGCACTATAAGTGGTATGTTCTCTCACTTTGATGAAGAAATTCATTTCTGTGCAGACTGCCCTGACTGGAAGGATAAGAAGAATGGAATAGCTAACTAAGTAACACTTCTGGTCAGGAGACATGTAGAACCAGCAATTTATTTTCCACTCCTTACATTCTATGACTCCTAACAAAACAAATTAAGCTGAGCTGAATGTGTAATGGAGCGGAAAGGAAGAACTGACCAACTTGCTGAAATATTCTTAAAAAGAAAAAAAAAGAACAGCTTATACCTAAGTCTTTTTGATAGGAAACACACACAAAAAAAAAAAAAACCCTACACCTGTGGAGAATCAATCAAATATTATTAAAAGAGTCCATCTGAAGAAAAAGTGGAAGTTTAGCTTTGAGAACATTTTCTAGTTAAATTTACATTCTCAACAGAATATTATGCTGAATTGAGTTCACTTACATTTGAAAAAAATAATTAAAACTATGATTGAGTTAAATATTCTTCCACCACTGCAGCAATATCTGGGGAGTGCCTTGTCTCCCCAGTAAGAAATGAGATCAGAAATACACACACAGAATGTAAGCAAACCAAGACCATCCATGGACTTATCGCTGTACCAAGACATAAAGGACTTCTGGGTACCTACAGCTCAAACAAAAAGGTAAACAAGTAATACCTTCATAGTGCCACAGCACTCTCTGACACTGGGATGAACATACACATACAGCTGGTATTAAGAATCTAAGCGATAAAGATTTGCCTTTCATTAAGGCCATTAATTATAGTATCCTGGTCGAATAATTCTGACTAATTCTAACATACCTAGAATTTCCTATGCAGTTGCAAAGAGATACTGTTTCCCTTTGTCTTAACAGTGGCTATTTCATTCTGTTAAATGCCTGCTGCATTTCACCCCTACATGGTAAAGATAAATAAAAATCCAGCAAAGAAAACCTGATGCCTACCAATGTATATATATTTCAGGTATCTGGTTGCACAGAGTTTGGAACCATTTCAAAAAGAAGAGGAAAGAAGGGGAGTAGTGAATTAAGTATTTCACTTCTCTACTCTGGGCTAATCCTTAAAAGAAGCCATAATGTGGCTGGTAGTAAACTAAATCCTCATCTCCTCAGCCAGCAAATGGTCTTAAATCTCCGTTCACCCCAGGGAGAGAGGTGCTGGAAGCCAATCTCAGCATGAGAAAAGCAATTTACCCAAAGCACCTTATGCTTGGACTAATCTGAACAGCACAGACACTATAAGGCATCAGCTCAAAACTGACATAAATTAGAACAATCCCAACTGATCCTGAAAAGAGAAAAGTAACAGATTAATCTTCTGCTGTCCCAAAATCCAGCACTGTACTTCAGTTCTCGCACTCTGGAGATGATCATCATTGTGGGGGCATCTATCTAGTTAACAGAAAAGGAGCCCCAAAGACAAAGCATATCTCAGTTTTTTAAGTAGCACTGCTCTGCCTCCAGTAGTACTGCACTCGTCACAGAAGACAGCGGTATCACCAGCTGCCATGTATCACAGGTGAAGGACATTGTTCTAAGACATTTAATACATCTTGAAACTTATAGCAGCATTTATGACATCTACTTACTCTACACCAGAGCATTTAAAACACAAAAGAGGAGAAAGGGTTGTTTAGCTCCTGATACCTACTTTGCAGTAACCATATCTTACCACAACTCTTTGCCATACCCAGCAAGAGCCAAGGGTGTCTCCTTTAGGTCTGATATTGCCTGGCAGTTTGCTGGTTTTCTTACTAGGCAGGCATCACTCAAGACATTTTACTGAATGCTTTGTTCATTTATTTTGCTTGCATTTATAGGTCTTCAGGTTAAATGAAAGGCTAAGTATAGGTTCGTATGCAGTCCATGTCTATTTAAATACGTGTCAAAATTTTGAAATGCTATCGTACCAAAATGCTGCCATCAAATCTCTTATGCGTAAGAAGGGAAATAAAAGGAGGCCTAACTTGAGGTCAAATTTTACAGTCATTAAATGAGCACAGCTACCACTGACAGCTGCTTTCACTCCCATTTTATTTAATTTACACGGATGCAGATGAAACAATCGATAGATTTGACTGGTAATTTGCATACTAAAACTAAAGGAAGAAAACCACAGTAAGAAGTGGTTAACGAAATACAACAGTAAGTTTTTGAGCCTTAGCACATTGGCCCAGAAAGGTATAATTTGCCTCTTTTTATGTCATCAGGGGACTCAGCTGTGTGGTACTAGTTCTGCCCCCTTCATTTGTTGGGTCTGCTAAATTATGCTGCAAAGAATGAAGAGTCCTACTTCACCAGCAGCTGCTGACAGATACACACAGATTCCAACTCAGCACTGCACTTGGTATTAATTTAATTTTTATTGTTGTTGTTGTTACCATATTAGGTCTTTCAGTTACTGCATTCAGGTCATCTGGTACAATAAATACATTGCTGTCCTGTACCAACCAATGACAGAGAGGGAACTCAATACTACCTGGAAAGGATCTGCTATGCTCTTCTGTCTGTCTTTTCCTGTCACTGGTAAGAAGTGACAAAAAAGGAGAAACTTACAAAGTACTTTTTATCACCTTCTCACAGCACTGGGCTACTGGGCCCAGACTAGGTAGATCCAGTATGATCCACTTTCCCATACAGTTCACCTGGAGTGAGAGGAAATACGACAACCAACCTTCATTTAAGAAGATATAGACTTTAGTGAAAAAAGTACTAGTAACTACTACTAGGTTCTCTCTCATTTCATGTCCATCTATAACATACATGTCCAAGTCTTCTGATACTCTCTGGTGCTCAAATTTTAATTTTTTCATAGAATAAAGCTTTTTCTCCATCTAGCTATATTTTGTTACTATGCAAGTAGCTTGCAACCAGTCATTCTGTTCCAGTAGGATAAGAAATCAAACTCATTTTTACAGATTAAGATTGCTTAATTAAGATTACTTATTCCTGTGATAGGTCAGAAAATTACAATCACTCCTCCTTCTCTTCAAATTGAAAAGGGTGACTAGATTCTTTTGTTTTAATTAGCATTTTGATTATGGCTTTTTGATTATGTATGGATTTTTTGATAGAGACAAGTCAATTTATTTGTACACTGTCAAAAATAAATTGCATTTTATTGATAAACTGAATTAAATTTTTAAAATCTTCAATTTTATATTTGAATGTTATACCTAAAGAGGCATAGGAATGTAGTTTGAAAACAAAGGACTATGTTCAATATGCAAGTGAGAAGGTTGTTGTTTGGGCCTTTCTAAAGAAAAAGAAAAAGTTAAGAGATATCTATCATGCCCTGAAGTAAGCCGAACTTAAGTTTTATAAAGAAAAACAAGTAGAAACTAGGAGAAATACAGAAATGTCATCTTTTCCCTTGTTCTCCCAGTATTTCTGTCATTTCTCATTTTTCTGGTCTAAGAGTTTCGCTAACTGCCCAAAGGTTTGTGCAATCAACTTCTTTGCAGCTGCACTGCTATCACCACCAAAACCAGGAGACAAGACAAATAATGAGACAATTTAGTTACTTTTCCATTTGATTTCCGTAGTCTAAAGCCACACGCACAACCTCTCAGCTTCTTTCCCTCATCACTGAGTTAACAGAATTTGTCAGCCTCAAAAACTGAGGAAGAAAACAAAGACAGCAAAACAAAGGGGCAGTCACTTCACCTCCAGCATTCCAGGCTATCAGTGCTCATCCTTTTCACTGTTACTAAAATACTCTCATCCTGATCCTTCATACCTACCTCTTACTTCAGTTATTCCTTGCTCTCATTGCACAAACTACCCAGTCTTTCTTCCCACAAAGCTAGATTTCCATCACTTCCAGCATAAACTTTCCCAAGACAAAAAAAAGTTCTATTTCCAAATCTTTCCCAAATAAATATGGTTACTTTTTTTTCCAAATACAGGCAGAAATTCTCTACAGGGACATACCTTAAACAGTTTTATGTATTTCACTAAAGAAAGATATTTTCCAGCCAGAAACTCCATACTTTTGTGTTGAAAATAATTATATCTCCTGCATTCAGTGTGAAGAATAACATCACATTTTAGACTAAGGAAGAAAACTATCAGTTATAAAGACACAAGTGAGAAGAAATGTTGAACATACAGTTTCAAAATATGGCAATACATAGTTCTAACTGGATTATTAAATAATTCTTACTTATATTGAATGACAATTAAGACAAAGAACAGGAAATCGGCCAGTGAGCAGCCAAAAACACAAACAAAAGTGCCCCTGTACTCCAGGGAAGGGAAATGGTGGAGGCACAAGGAAACCAGAAAAAATCTCGCAAAAACTTCTTCAGAAAAGATATTCAAAACAAAACTCCAGCAAGACTTTTAATAAATCCATTAATGTGTTCTGTTTTTAATAAGGACGCAGTTTTAAAATTGAAGGCTTTAACTGAGGTTAATTTCTTGGTCTGATCTGAACCTTCTGTTTCACTGAAGTCATCAACTATGACCAGCAAACTGCCCTGCACAGTGAAATCCTTACAAGCATGCATCTAAAGGAGATAACTGAAGACTTTAATCAAGGTTGATTTCTTGGTCTGATTTGAATCTTCTGTTCCAGTTAAGTCATAACTATGACCAGCAAACTGCCCTGCTGACTGAAATCCTTGCAGGCATACATCTAAGGAGACAACTTTTCCACTGCATGTTACTTTTACTTACACACTTCCGTGAATGAAAAAGAGCGGAAAAATATCAAGTGCCAAAGACAGAGCAGCACAGAAGTACATGCCATCTGTGCCAACCCAGAGTTTACTGTAGAGCGGACACAGATGAGAACTTTCAGCTTTGTTTTTCAGGATTATGATAATTTAAAAATCTACAAATATGGATCTTGATCTAAATTCCTCCCAGCTTGATGTTTATTTGGTTCCAAAGTAATCCAAATTATGGCAGACACATGCAAAAGATTTTATGCCTCATCCCTTAAGCAAAGAATGATTAATAAGCACCAAAATTCCAGCAGAACTATGAGAGATATCTTACCTAATCTCATCTGCCAAGAGGACTTTAAGCTACTTCTTATGACATTGAATTAAATATTAATGTTCCTTAATATTACTCTTAACATTCAGCATCCTCACATTTTAAATATTAAATCCACAGTTAAAAGTAAGATTGGAAAACTACTTGCAAAAAATGTGTTAGATAACTATTCCCTGTAATAATATGAAGTTGAATCTAGCTGCTGTTATCAAGAATCACTGCATGAAGAGATACACATGCAAATTTTCTAACTCAAAATATTTCCAAAATCATATCAGAGAAGCATGAGGTAGCATCACAATTAGGCACAACAGGAAAACCTGATACATATTGTTACATGCATCTGGTGTAATCCCCACAGCACAAGCTTCTTAAGAGAACACTGATTTCTTTCATTTGGTTTCACAGCTACCTCCTGCATGCCTATGTTTTCTCTCCTGCTGCCCTTCTGGCACCAAGCTCTATATATGTTAATTTACACTTAAGCACTTGGTTCTTGCTTTTTCCCCAACTACAGTAAAACAGTCAGTGACTAATGCATCTACATAGATCAGAGAGAATGCCAGAAATTTATAAAGAAATGCTGCTATCCACATCACATATTCTGTAAAGATTTAGAAAACCAAGTACATGTAAAAATGTTATTTCAAACTGGAGGCTGAAAGTATGACATTGATTCATTCTGAATGTTTAAGTTAATAGTGATTTTAATGGTTTAGATATGGCAGCTCTTAGTTACGGTCCAGCCTCAAGCTTCAAGGAAACACTTTACTTGAGCAATTGAGTGCTTTCCTGGGCAATCCAGGAAATCACTACCATTTCCATACATTTTCCACATGCTAATGAGTATGCTCACTTGCAATGCTGTAGCTACATTGGTGCAACAACAGATAAGACACAGCTTGCAGGCCAAAACAGCATCCACACTACTATCTGCTGTATAACCTAGTGCAAATAGCACTTGCTTGATTGCACAGATAATGTACTGCGCAATCTCAGAGACAAGTGATAACTGACCAGACCAAAACATTATTTTTAATAATTTATATATTCATTTCTTTGAATATTTTGAAAATGTTAAACTTCGGGACATAGAATCCTACTGAGTATTACAATATTCTGTATACAGAGCTTTAAGATCTCACTTCTCCCTGATCTTCTCTGTCCTTAAAAAACATCAGTAGTGATTTCCCAATTGATGCTCACATCCACTTGCATCTTATCCCTCAACCTTACTTATTTTGCATAGTAAATTACAGGAGGAGGATGTCTGGCTTGATACTATTACCTCAACCGTATATAGTATTATCTTATCTGGTTATGACATACAGACTGGTAAGGACAGGAATGACAGGTACTTAACAGGCCATTCCAAATCCTCATGTTAAATCCTTGGATAAACTGTGGAATAAAAATCCTATCAATGCTGTCCAGGTTAACGTCTACTAATTAAAGTTTCTGCTCCTGGTGGAGTTTTGAAGAGACCAGATACCACAGGAGTTAGTAGAAAAAAAAACAAACTGTATTTATGCTGCAACACTTTCACCTTTGGGAGCAGAAATCTCTCTCAACAGAGAAACCAAGGGGAAATATGATGAAAGATATCTCATATTTTTCTGTTGCAGATTAAGAAAACTTCTCTACATTTCCTCCCTCCAAAAAAAAAATAATAATAATTGCTCTTTTCCTTCTCGCATTGTTCTACATTGAAAAACCATTCATTCCAAATCACATGTGAAACAAAATACAACTTCTTCAAGCTTCAAAACTGTTGACTTTACAGTTGCCTAAACCCATCCCCTACTCCAACACAGCACTGTAGCTTACATAATGCTTCTTGAACAATAATGCATTCCAGTATGATTTGGAAGTTGTTGTCTGGTAGGTTAAGCTAACTTTCTGATTCTCAAGTGTCTAACTGTCTTTCATCTATCAACTGTAAAGTTGTTTATATCTTTCTTATGGACCAACACTTCCGGTTTTTAAATTAATCTCCAGACTGTATGTTGGCTTGCTTACTATTCATCCTTTCTTAGACCAGTTAATAAATTAAAATATTTCTGCTGGCTACTGTTACTAAACAAATTAATAAGAGTTTTGCTGTTTGGTGTTTCTTTCTTTGGTTTTTAAATACCTAAGCATATTTTCTAACAGTGAATCTCTCATTAAAACTGCGATTATCAATGAATGAGATAAAAAACATGTTTCTCTATGAAAAAGCCTGAGCAGATTCACTGGTAGAAGTGAAAAAAACTTTAATTAGCTATGTATCATCAAGACGAACCTCCTGCCATACATAGTGATACCTTCCACTAGACCAGGTTCCTCAAAGCCCTGTCCAACCCAGCCTTTAAGACTGCCAGGAATGGGACAGCCACAGTTGCTCTGGGCAATCTTTTCGAGTGTCTCACCACCCTCACAGTGAAGAGCTTCTTTCAAACATCTAATCTAAACCTACCCTCTTTCAGGTCCTCTTTTATGAAAGAAAAAAAAAAAAGGAATGAAATGTCAGGCAGCTAGGATTAGAAAAAAATAAAATAAAAACCAGCAAAAATGCACACCAGGCTGTTTGCACATTCCAAAGTTCAGAAAGTTCCTTTTCTAAAGTGCTGCACTTACAGGCAAAGTGTTAATGCCTGTAGAAAGACTAATGGTTTTCCAACATATGTCTTTGATAAATGGGTTAACTAAATTAGATTTGATTTTTTTTTCTTTTTTTAATTAAGTTGTTCCCTTGCCTGGAGCAGCCAGAGTTGTTTACCCACAATGGCCGTGAAATTCCCTGTGTTTGATGGTTTAATTATCTCTCTCTTGCCCAGTAATTCTTTAAAGGCATTGCTTTTGTGTGTGTGTGTGTGGCATAGCAAACAAAAAGAATTATCTGTCTGTCTTTTTGTGTTCAATCTTTTGAATTTACTTACACTTTGTGTTCCCTTCTTCACATATGATGACTTGTAAGTTGATGCACTAAGGCAGTGTTTATTTTAAATATAGCATAAATTATTTTCTTTATTTTCAGTTACCTGAGCCACTGTAGTCCATGACCTGCCTACACAGACACCTGCTACCTACATAAACTACAAGATGCTCCATCACTGGCAGTGTTCAAGGCTGAGTTGGACATAGCCTTGGGTGGCATGGTTTAGTGGGAGGTGCCCCTGCCCATAGCAGGGGGGTTGGAACTAGATGATCTTAAGGTACTTTCCAACCCTAACTATTCTATGATTCTATGATTCTATGTGAATTTTATTTACTTGCTTGGTTGCATCATCTGTCATATGCAGGAAATTCTACCAAGAAAAGCATGGCAAGGTACATGCTTCTCCTACCTCAACCCTGGGTCCTGGTTTACACTGTCTGCTTCTGTTAGTAGTCTGGGTATGATAAGAACTAGGTCTGAAAGCTCTGAATATCCTTCACTGGGCTAGAATGGAAACAACACTATTTGGCAGAAATAGAACAAGCTGAAAGATAACTATGTATGAAGAAACAAAACCCGGAATTGCATGCAGACACTTTACAAGTTTTCTTCATTAACAAATGCAAGTGTACCAAACAGTTCTCATTAAATTCAAAAAAATATCTCTACATATACCTTTTATTAAAATAAAAAAAAAAAAAAAACACCACACCTGGCTGCTTAACAGTATGTAAGAACATAACTGATTTCAGTACAAGGTCTGCTTGACCAACAGTAATTTGCCATGTAGAACTTAAATTAGGTCTTCATTAAGAATTAGAACAAATAAACTCATTATTATGAACAAATTGGAACAAATACAAATCTTTTTATCTCCTAAATAACCATCAAGACTAACACTACAGATCAGCTTAAAAGGCAAATCCTGCTCACCAAACTACTAAATAGATTTGGAGGGACATTAAAGATCATCTAGTTCAACTCCCTGCCATGTGCAGGGACACTTTCTACTCAACCAGGTTGCTTAAAGCCCCATCCAACCTGGCCTTGAACACTGCCAGGGATGGGGCAGTCAAATGACTTCTTTGGGCAACCTGTTCACCTGCTTCACAACCCTCATTTTAAATAATTACTTCCTTATGTCCAATCTGAATCTACTTTCTGTTTAAAGCCACTATGCCCTGTCACTAAACATCCTGGTAAAAAGTCCCTCCCCTTTGTAATAAGCCCCCTTCTTATAAGTAGTAAAAGGCCTCAGTAAGGTCTCCCTGGAGCTTTCTCCATGCTGAACAACCCCAGCTCTCCCACCCTTTTTCAGAGGAGAGTCTACAGCCCTTTGATAATATTTGTGGTACTCTTCTCAATCCTCTCTAACAGATTCATGTATTTCCTGTATTGAGGACTCCAGAGATGGATTCAATACCCCAGGTGGGGTCTCACAGGAGCTTAGTAGAGGGAACGAATCACCTCCCTTGATCCAACAGCCACGCTTTTTTTGATGTGAACCAGAATACAATCTGTCTCCTGGGCTGCAAGTACACATTCCCAGCT
The DNA here is from genome assembly GCA_032466535.1 of Forpus xanthops. Classification (NCBI taxonomy): domain Eukaryota; kingdom Metazoa; phylum Chordata; class Aves; order Psittaciformes; family Psittacidae; genus Forpus; species Forpus xanthops. The sequence goes on along the minus strand of JASSUY010001150.1, from coordinate 1,821 downwards.
CATCTAATTTTTCATCCACCAGTATCTCCAAGTTTCCTCAGCAGGTCTGCTCTCACTCAGTTGACCATACAGACTGTACTGACACTGATGATTGCCTTGACTCAGGCGCAGGACCTTGAGCTCGGTGGTTTTCAAGTCCATGAGGTTCACATTGGCTCACTTTTCTCAAGTATAAGAAGGTCCTTTTGGATAGTTAAAACTTACCATAGGGTGTCTAGATGTGATGCTTACCATAAGGTGTCTAGAAAGAAAGGATTAGAGACCTTGCCTAACCAGGATATCATGCCAGGGAGGCAAAAGGAGGAAAACAGGAAATATGAAAGTCTGATTTCTGTTGTGTTGTATGAACAACACAAAAGACAAAGAACAGGGCACATTATCCTAGCCAATGCAAATAGTAAAATAGCCCCAGGAATGCTTCATCAAGATGCTCACAAATCCAAATTAAAGACACTGAAAATTCTGGTGTTCTCCATGACCCAAATATACCATGATGCACTCCTGCCTCCTAAAAGGAGTCAGTCGCACATGCAGACATTTAAGGAGGCAGCCAGCTCATATTTCCTCATATTCACAGTTCTCTAAACATAAACAAGGACAAAACAACCTTTGCAGTAAGATGGAAAGTGGCCAAGCACACAAAGATTTAGCTTCATTGTTAGAGTTTCAGGAAAGCTGCAACACTGGGACTGTTCATGGCACATCCCTTCATTTCCCATCTAGCAGAAAATTTCTAATAGCCCTGACGTTTATATGACTCCCCTGAGGTTCCCTGTTCTGTTTTGGTTTAGTTTTTCCCAGCTGGAACAGTTCATGAGGACAAAGATATTCATTAATTTTGTATTGACTAAAAGAGGTAGCCACAACCCTCAGATCACTGCTTCAGGCAAAATGTCCAATCATGTCATTCCATTGTAACATGCCAACATTGATTGTTAAGGTAGTTTCAGTGAGCTGAAAATGAAAAACATATTTTTTCTTTCAAAAAAGAGTAGAGTTTTTCTTTATTCTGTGTTGTTATGAATCTTAATAAATATTCATAGATAACTCTAAGACACGTCATTAGCAAGCAATTCAAGAAGTTGAGCAAGTGCCGACTTAGGTATTTTAAATAATTATTATAAATGTATCTTCTCATAGCAACATGAAAACAGTTGTAGCATGGTTTCTTAAGTAGAACATGGATTTATTGAAATAGAAGAGCCAACAAATGCTAACACCTGGAAGAAGACTGCAAGGTTTGGCTGTACTAGAAAAAGAAAAGGAATATTCCAAAAGGGTTATTTTCCCATTGTCCCCACTGCTCTGCTAAGAAATTACTTGATCCCAGAAGCTCCAGAGACTGTGTTTGGTTTGCTTTTTCGGGGACTCATCACCTTGGTCCCAAATAATTCCTCTAACTTGCATCCATGCCCACGTAACAGCCAAAAAAGCTATACCTGCAACTGAACCGCTCATGATAACAGAAATAGAAGAATTTTCTCCTATGCCTCAAAAATAGTAAAATGAACAAAAGTTTCTAACCTTCCTTGTAATGTCATACTACCTGTCATGGGTTCAGCAGCAGCAGTCATTTTTTTCCTTTAAGTAGTAGCTGGTGAGCACTGTGTTGTGGATTTTCGGCTTGGGAGCAGTGCTGATAACACCAGTGTTTATAGTTATTGCTTAGAATGTTTAGGCTGGCCAAGGACTTTCGGAGTTTCATGCTCTGCCAGGGAGGAGGGGAGCCGGGAAGAAGTCAGGCAGAAGCAGAGACAGGGCACCTGACCCAAACTGACCAAAGAGGTATTCCATACCACAGCACATCATGTCCGGGATGTA
>JASSUY010001147.1:0-68432 GCA_032466535.1 Forpus xanthops | reverse complement strand
GGGGGGAGGGTGGGGGTGGGGAAGGAAGCAAACCAGAAACATAAAGAACCTTGTAGACTTCTATTTTTTGTAAAATGAGTGTAGCTACCTGCGTAAAAAAAGTAGTAAATACCTCCTAATGGGTTTTAAAGAGTGAAACAAAAGCACTGACAGCTTCCACTGTTTCTTCTCGTTTTGGTTGGTGATACAATTTTAGTTCCCTGTTAATACTACCTTGTATTGTGGGGCTACTTTTTATTTAGATGTGTCTGTAGCAGTTCTGTGAGGATTCAAACCACTCTATTTTAAGAAGCATATGCACACCATGAATGATTTAATTTGTAAATGTTGATCAAAGGTAAGCATCAATTTTTAAAGTGCAGATTATTTTCTTATAATGAGTTGAGGAAAAAATTGAGTGAAATTGGATAGTGTGTCACTTCAAACTCAGGAACAAGTGCGTCAAGCTCATTCTAGCTACAGCAGGTAGCAGCAGCAAGGTAGCTGGAGAGGCAATAATGCTGTGGTGAGCTGATTATTTTATAGACAATTATATACTTTCATATCTTAATTAAATACTAACTTTTCATATAATAAAAAAATGGTCATATTAAAAGCCTTTGTAAAGGGCAAATGAATTTTATTTACTGTACTACAGAATATGAACATTAGTATTAAATGCTTTTGTGAAGAAACGATCAGTTCACAAATATAGTCTGGTAATTGAGCCTTGCTTCTGTTTTATTTGCTATATGAAATTGTATATTTGTATATAAATTTTATATTTGTTATATAAAATTGTGAATGTTATTACCTGTTTATTTTCTTACACAAACTTGATCAACTTATGGAAGAAAATCTTTGTTGTTAATGCATACTCAGCTTCTCAAAACACTGGAGAATGCGGGCATCGATCCCGCTACCTCTCGCATGCTAAGCGAGCGCTCTACCATTTGAGCTAATTCCCCACATTGCACCCAGGCTCTCTTTTCTGTCATTTCCTACTTCTGTATCTCTCAGTAAAACAACTAACGCCCCACAAACTATGCTGAAACTTGATCTACCATTTGAGCTAATTCCCCCTGACTGAAGCATCTCCAGGTGGTATTACTTGTGCTGCATCATAGCTTGGCTATTTCAGCTATTGAGCCGGTCTGTTTAGTAACACTGCATCATTCTGTTTACGTGAAAAGCCTGGTATTTTAGAAGCCAGAATACTCAACATACGAGAAGCATACTGATCCATCTTCTGCTGTTACTTCGATAAAACAATACTTTCATAAACGAAGCCTCCTCTAGTGTTTATTCAGGAAAGAGAAAACTGTTTTTGTTTTAATCTGTTACTATGCAGATCCTGAAAGACTTGCAGATCTAAAAACTACACTGTTAGAAATCGCTGAAGGGCAATGAGGTTTTCCTTCTTTTTCAGTTATTTTTGTTTTCCAACTTTATTCTCTAATTAGCTGTATGTAAATGATAAATACAGTGACTTCTCTCCACACCATTTGTGGAGAGAAAATATTTATATCTTCCTAATTTAAATTCTAGGTACTTCTACGTTTTTGTGTTAACTTTGATTCATTTAAAATAGTATTGCGTCTTAATTATATGGGGTTACTAAAAGCATTTCACAAATTCAAAAATTAAAGTACAGTCATACTGACTGACTTTGCAATAAGAAGCACACTGGCAGAGCTCTATTCGCAGGTTATTAAATCAAGGAATGTTTTCTAGATTCAAGGAATGAAAATATGGTCTACGGTGGGAATGGTTACACTGAAAATTATGTAATAAAAGATTTTTACTTCCTGTTCCAATGCAGAAGAGAAAGTTCTGCCAGTAAAGGAGAATGTGTGCAGTAATACAGTCCATTACACAAATACAGTAATACATGCATTGGCATTTTTCTCTGGTGGATTTAACCTGCTGGATGACAGCATCCAGCAAAAAGAATATATGTTACAAAATTAGATACTTACAAGATGATTACAACTAAGGTAGTAATACACATCTGTCACAATCCAGATCAAGGCCAAGATATGGAACTAAAAGCACAGTATCACTGTGAGCATTCTCTTAGAATTTAAACATTCTCCTGTCTTACCTCAGTCTCTGCACAGCAATAAATAAAAATTTGTTCTTACAGTTTCATGCACAATATTGTCACTGACTTTATCTCACTGAAGTTAACTTGAGGGGGAAGAGCAATACACAAAAGTGGTTTCAGTCCTGCTCATAGGCAGACATTGTAGGTTCTTAATGGCCCACTGCATGTCTGCCACTGGGATCTTTTCCATATCATATTTCACAAGGTTCAGCTCTATGTACAGTTTTCTTTATCTAGCCTAGGCAGTCTGAGTCACTATCAAAGCAGCAGATAACCTCTCCCTGTTTTTCACCCCAAGTCTCACTTTGCTGCCACTGAGAAGGCCTAAAGCTTGGATAATTCAGCTTACAGAAAAACAATTAATTTGATATTAGAGTCAGATAAGGGTGAGGAAAGACCTCTGCAATAGTTTCATTTTCAGTAATTAAAATGTGTATTTCATAAAATTGACAGCTCATTGTCTTGTGACCTTGAATTTGTTGCAAATTTTCATGTAAGATGATGAGTAAAACTTTTTAATTTCCCCACCTTGTTGTGGAAATTTTCTTGTCTATATGGCTGGAAATAATTCTGAATTCCAGGTTTTCATTTCTCTTGGGCTTTTCAGCTGTGAAGGGTTTGTGTCCACATACTTTCATTTAACACACATCACTGAGATGTATCTCTTTGGCAACACCAATATGAACTGATACAAGGTAATTTAATCAGGTTTGATTTTTGCTTTCTTAGGGTATCTCAGAGCAAAAGTGAGTTCTGCATTCTCTTCAAGCTGCTCCACTGCGTTGCCTGTGATGTGACTTCCCTCAATGTAGAAGCAGCAGTAGTCCTCTTCAGAGGATAAATCAAGTGAGTTGGGTGGCACCGAAAGGCTTAAGGGGGTGAGTTTATCATGCAAGTTAGCATGAACTGCCTTACCGTGTTACTCAGGAGTTTGTCCTCTTGAACACAGATAAACTCAAGGTCAAATGGTACCAAGTGCTCTGAATGGCTGCCTTGGGGCTACTGCCTCTGATAAAGTAGCAGAGAGTAACACGGAGGTAGTTTTTATTTGCAATTGTCACAATATGTTGTTACTGGACAGACAAGGTTGTTGGGGGAGGGGAATTAGCTCAAATGGTAGAGCGCTCGCTTAGCATGCGAGAGGTAGCGGGATCGATGCCCGCATTCTCCACAGTCATGTTTTCATAGTGTTGGGATTAAAACAGATTACTAAAAAAAGATGGTTTTGTGTATTGAACTGGAATCTTGGAGTTAAATTAAGCTTTATTTCTTATATGTAAGTTATTTATTTCTTAAATGCTGCCATATACTTGAGTAAAATAAATATTAAAAAAAACAAAACTGACTTTGGTCAGGATTTTTGGGAAAAAATAAATGCTGTGGAACATATTTTCTCTCATTGAATTGCAAGTAATAAAGTTTTTATTCTATTTTATTCACCCGGAAAACGTCTTTTCTGGTTTGTCTTGTTTCTAACTACATCGTTTGGAAATGTTAAAATATTCAAAATTTATTATTTGACACCTGTTTTGGAATTGAAGTCGAATGTTCTGTCATTTCTGAATAGACAAAACAAGAGAAAAAAAACTGTGTGGAATTGTATATGTATGGAACTGCAGAGTTTTGTGATCCCTGTTAAGAAGAAGGGGAGGGGAATTAGCTCAAATGGTAGAGCGCTCGCTTAGCATGCGAGAGGTAGCGGGATCGATGCCCGCATTCTCCAGTTTTGTTAAACAGGAATTGTTACACCTATAAGTATTTCTTCTAAACAAGAATTCATAAGCAGGAGTTGTTACACCTAGAATTACCAAACAAAATACATAAATTTTTCAGTAAAATGTTGATTTTGCTTAAGTGAGGCTAAAACTAATTTTGTCCTTTTCTTCCTCAGTGTGTTCTAGTACCAAAACCAGGATTTTGAAACTGTGTATGTTAATCCTCTGTCACAGCTGTTGGCTCTTCATGGCCTGTTTAATGCAATATAATTAGTAGGTCATCCATTCAGATTTTATCAATTAACTGTTTTTCATAGTAGCAAATACAGTGCTCTTGTTTCCCTGTCAATTTGTAGTCCAAAGATACCAGTCACAAGGGGTCTGGTTGTGTTTATTGCATAGACAAGCTGTACTTTTGAAACCTTACCACCCACAATTAACTAACTTTTTTATCTTTTTGAGCATTAAATTATTCAAGCTGGTGCCAGGCTGTCTGTAAACTTTATTGTGAAGTGGCCATGCAAACTGAGAACTGGATGACAGCCTCCGTATTGACTTTCATTTTACCTCGCAGATGAAACCCATGCATTTTAAGTAAACTAATCGCGTATTTTTACAAGAGTACATGTGGTCTTGTAGGTGTCAGAAAAAATGCAAAATGCTTACTTGCCTCATCCAGACAGCAAATTACAATAGCAGCTGTAATTATGAAATTGGATACAGTGCAAAAGTGGGATTGAATCACTTCCCTGACAAGCTATTTGACATGTAGCCTTCAGTCCACTTTCTTCTTTTACTGAGATAATCCTGAAGTCCTATGGCCTTCAAGAAAGATAAAATTGCAATTTCAGTGTGACATCCAAAAATAAAGACTGAAGTTTGGTGAGGCCAACTGGAACTTAGTCTCAAGGAGTGTATGATTTCAGCTATGGTAGGCATAGGATTATCTTGATAGATGTTTCTTAAAAGTTTGCATCTGTTTCTACTGAAGCACCTAATAAAACTGGGAATAACTAGATTGAGTCACTTCTCAGTCAAATCTCTGCTTGCAGAGAAACGAAGTACCAGCTCTGAAACGAGTAACAGTGGTAGTAAATGATGTGTTTTGGTCTATCTTGTACTGATTCCCCACCCACCCCAAGTAGCCAGTTATTATATTTTGTGCTAGGAAAACACAAGAGTACCATTCTGTTTCACTTCACCAGCAGATCCTCTTTAAAGCAAGATAGCAGATAATTTCAACTATGGTCTCTCAAAGTGACTTACTACAAATAGTTTTGCCAATAGGCCTATAACTTCTTTTTGTAAAATGTATGGAAGACTTAAATGCCTTTCTTCTATGTTGTTTCTGATGTTAAGAATATGAAGTTTCTGGCAGTAGTGCTTTCTCATGGTTGTATATTTCAGTCTTTAAATTACTTGAGTTTTTTTTAAATAAGTTTACTTATAAATGCAAACAGCATAGTGTAAGTACAGCAGTAAATTACGATACAGAGTTTGAGACTATTGCATCGGGTAAGGAAAATATTCCCAGTTTATTACTTTAATCTCCTCCTTTATGTACAGTTCAAATTAGCATATGGATGGTGAAGATCTTTTACTCAATTTGTTTTTACAAAAATGCTGTTTATAAGCATTTCCATTCTACCTAATGATGTAATGGCACTTGCAGTCATTTCTTATTAAAAAAAAGATCCCTATCAACTACTACATACAGGCTTTAAGAGCCACCTAGTGGGGTTATTCTGCAAATAACCTTCTAATCACTAAACAGTAATAAGCATTTCCATTTTACTTTAAAAAACAAGAGAAGAACTAGAAGATACTAAGAATCATTTTAAATTGAAAGGGAACTGAAACCCATTTTGCACACAAAAACTTTCTTCCATTTCCTAGAACACTTGATTTTTGTGGCTGCATGATTCAGTAGGCACTTGAGTTTGCAAGTAGATGAACAGTCCAATTTGTTTAACAGTAACTGTATACTGACGGACAATTTTAATTTGAGGAATTTTGCTGATGTAGCTAAATGCCTTTTTTTTTTTTTTTTTAACCACTAAATTATATTTCAAACACGTATTTAAGAAACTTTAAAAAGTACGTGATACTTTTCAAGAAGCTAAAAGCAGTTGTGAAATAAAGGCATGTTACAATTGGGGAGGAAAGAGAAGGAAGTCATGAGATGGTTGTTTTCGAAACAAAATACATTAATAATATGGGAGCAAGAAAAATGAGATCCTATAGGACAAGAGCCGTAGGGAATCTGATTCTGCTATTTAAGGCAGTTTAGAATTTTATTTTACAGATTTTCTAAGAGAGGCATCAAGCTCCCAGGGTCTTAGTTTACCAACTTAGCTATATCTAACTTTAAGCCTTGAGTAGGAGAACCTAGACTTCTATAGAGAAGCACAAAATGAGCTACATCCAGTCCATGAAAGCCAAGAAGATGAGGTAACAGTAAATTGTTTAGTAATCAGCAAGACTGGTGAGAGAGGGCTGTATCTTAACCTGATCCTTCTGATATATGCTGCATTTTTACTCCAGGATAAGACTTGAGTTCCCTCCTTGTACTAAAAAGCTAATCACTGAAATTTCAACTACAAGTAAACAGTATCTTGTTCATACAATGAGCCACTAGTAAGAAAAATTAGATTTTAAGGTGCTCCCCTTTCATATGGGAGATATTTTCTTCCCTTCTGTTGGAAGCAGTGGCACAGAAGTACTTCAGTTTAAAAGGGCTGAATGAGGTATCTGTATCTCCAAGTGGGATGCCTCTCAGCTCTGGTGAACTCTCAGTTTGTGAAGTTTGGAGAACTGCCACTGAAAAACTTGACAACAGGGCCTGGGCTGAAGACTGCCTATTCCTCAAGGCTCAACCTTTGTCTATAAAAAGACTCTGAAATGTTTTAAGTATTTCATTGAACTCTGGGGAAATTTTTAACAGGTATGCTTTTATACATGTGTCTTTTTGTGCATGTGTGTAGATAGATTTAGATACCCTGTAACAAGTATAGCATGAATGTTATCACCTCAGATCTGTAATTTAAGTCATTGCTGCTGATCCACCTTAAACTGCAAATAACCTTAGTCGACTGCTAAATTTAACCTTGAAACTGCACATGCTGGTAGGTCCCAAGCCATGTAAAAATCACATCTGTGGTAAATTGGTACTTCTACAGCATCATACTAAGATCACTTTTTGCTGGTATCTTGGATAGTGATTCTTCAGGCAATCCTAATTGATTACGCATGTAACCCTTTAGACATAAGCTATTGTCCAAATCTGAGGCTAGGATTGGACCAACTAGTTCCAACTAAGCTCCATTAAGAGTTAAAAAAGCAAGGGGGATCCACTCTGAACCTTGTGACTCAATATGAGGGTCTCCCTTACCCTTTTGCATCTTTAGTCTGTGTACATCATTCTAAATCGATCCTAACTTTATTTTCCTTTGTATGTTTAACCCATGTAATACCTTGCCCTTGAAATTTGCTAAGTTGCACTTCTACACATCCATATTAAAATTACTTTTGCTGGTATCTTTGGTGATTCTTTGAGTGACCCAAAACCACTCATTTGCAACACTGTACCAAAGTGAATTAGGGAACTGTTCTGCTAGCTCAGCTGTAAGAACAATAGCAGCCACTGATGTGCAATGGCCAAGAACATCTATCCCAGCTAGAATGTGGGAAGATTCTCCAGTCATGCACTGCTGGACCTTGTTCTTTCAGGACAAATTATATGACATTACACCCATGCTGGGTATCTCAATTTATCCTGTTATGCTTAAAATTGCCATAAGAAAACCTGGTTTCAAGTAGAATGTATCTGCCTTTTTTACATTGAGGATACTACCAAAGTACTCTCAAGTCAGACAAAAGAACAAAAAAAAAAAAAAAAAAAAAAAAAGGAAAAGAAAAGCTCCTTCCATGCTCCCACAAAGAAGTTCCTAGAAATCACAGAATTCTAGATGTGGAAGTGCTCATTTTCACTTTAAAAGGCTCTTTAGCATTCATTTCAAGTACAATAACTTTATTTCAGATTACAGCAATAGTGAAATTGCATTTACTAAAAAGTTATTTAAGACAAATTTTTACAATTCAACTTGAAATATAACCTTGTTCGCATGTTCTACAAAACCTCATAAAAACACATAGCACTTGACACATGTAGTAATTACATGTAGCTAAAATGTAAATAGCATTATTCATCTGAGGATTTTTTAGGTCCTCCTTATGCTAGGTATCTTGTGCTGACAGAAGTGCCCCATAATCATTGTTACACTTGTCATAGCAAGTGATAGCCCCAAATCTTAAAAATCTTGCAGACTGGCAATATTGTAAGGCAAAGCAAACCCATGACAGCTCGCTGGCAAGGAAAAGCTGTTCTTGTCGTAGCAAATGATAGTCGCAAATCTCAAAGATCTTACAGACTGACACCATCTTAAGCAAAAGCTGTGACAAGTCAGCGCACAAGGAAAGGCTAACTTAAAGCAGTCTAACAGTCTTCCCAGTCACAGTCAAGAAGTCATCATCAGCCAAGGCACGAAGCGCTTCTTCAAACATCTCCTTCGTGACAGCCTTAAAGAAAAGTAAATCAAGTAAAGATGGGATCCAGGCAGGGGAGGAAATACTTCAAAGACAAATAAAAATGCCTTAACTCCTACCAATTTTCTTATCATTGTTTTTAAGGTTTAGCTGCTTCTTTTTGCAATTTGAGATCTGGCTAGCAATCCTGAAGTTGATTTTACAATTTCAGAAGCCAGAATAAACTGTGATACAGCAAAGATTCAACTTACTTATCTGTAGTAGAACTGGCTTTCTGATAATGTCAGCTGAAAAACTTTAGGCCTCTCTCCCTTCATAGTGTGGTTTTACGACAAGAATGTTGATTTGGAAGAACAGTATGCATTTAAAAATTAACGTAAAAAATGAAGCAAGAAACTCACTGTATCAGACTGTGCTCGGAGATCATCAAAAAGCTGTTGGTACTTCAAAGCTGGTGTTTTACCCTTTGACTGAATAAGCTTCCTTAAGGCTTGAGCCAACTCCTCTCTCCGCTTACGAGCTGTTGTGCTCATTCCTGAGAAAAGAAAAAAACTTTCAGAAAACAACTTAGGAGGACAGGTTAAGTTACAAATGCTCAAGAGCACTCCAGCTTTAACACTGTGACATCACAAACCTGTAGTGAGAATGGATATGTCCACAATTCCAGTCCTTGGATCAGTAGCAGACTGTTTCAGTGCTTCCCGATGGAGCCGTTTTGCTTCTTCTACATCGACTGTTTCAACTTTCTCAGAAAAACGTACTTTAGCATGAGCTTCTGCCAGTCGGATCAGAGACTCAAGTTGTCGAGGATATGCAGAAACCATTCCCCTGCCACTCCCAATCTTCCTCATGTCCACATATGCCTGAAGAGGAGCCATTAAATATTTCAGGAAATCCAGTTGTGTTCATTATTTTCAGACAACCCTTCACCCCCCCCTCTGATTTTAGAATATAAGCAATTCCAGCTAGCCATCTAGATACTGTATTTTGCTCAAACACCATCATAATTTGTAGAATTATAGAATAGAATGAAAGAATAGTTAGGGTTGGAAGGGACCTTAAGATAATCAAGTTCCAACCCGCCTGCCAAGGGGCAGGGACACCTCACACTAAACCATGTCACCCAAGGCTCTGTCCAACCTGGCCTTGAACACCGCTAGGGATGGAGCATTCACAAAGAATGGATGACTGTATCACATATACTACTTTCCATTATAAAGCAATTAAGCTATGATGACGAATCAAGTTTTGAATCGCTTTAAAAATGTAGGACTTGTCATTACAGACACACGTACTACTATGTGAGATGTATGTATTTTGTTCAATAGAACTTTGGTTTTTATGTGATGGAACCAAACCAACACACTGAAAAGCTAAAGATTATAGAGTGCAGAATGATTTCTATACCGATCCCTCATTCCTTTTAAACACTGGCAATTTTTAGAGATGTTTTGAAGAATCTTACAGAAAAGTTGTATGTAGACAAAGTGTACATACTAGGGGATTTTGCCATTTTTGACAACTCTGGAAAGACTCTGAACACTCTTAAGAGCAATTCCTTTACCTCAATAAGGGTTTGGCCTGCTTCTTCACTTAACCTGGGATTTACATAGCTACGAGCATATGCAATGTAATCCCTCAATATTGCCATATCCATGTATTCCTCCTCCATCTTTTCTTCAGTTTGGTAGTACAATGAAATCAAATGGCGAGCAAGACGTCTGTCATAAGCTTCATCACGTGGATCCAACATCAAAAAGATCAAGTCAAATCTGAATGGGATAGGAATCCAGTATTAGTGTGTCTACTTCCTTGCAATTGAAAATTGTTTGTTTGAGGGGTCTTGACTTAACAACTATAGGTAAGAGTTACTTGACTATTAATTCGTACTCTTAAGTAGGAGTTCCTCTATTAAACTGAAAGGATATTTTTTCTAGAACTCTGAAAGTGGAGAATAGCACAGCAGATTGGCTTTCATCCTATAGACTTGAAACGCTGAAAGTGAGATGTTCTGCAAAATTCAGATCCCATGTTCATGGCTGACAGCAAAAATCAACAAAAAACAACCACACACACAGAAAACCCACATAGACACCCCTACATACATGCCAAATACAGAGAACAAACTTGCTGCTAAAGCAAGTTCCCTGAAAGGTAAGACAGACAGGGCACATACCTATGTAGTTATTTCATTGATCTAAAAACCAAAAGTAAGTAAAAGCATAAAAAAAAAAACACTTCCTGAAGTGGTTCTTCCAAAATCCTGAAGAAAATGGTTTATAATTTTATAAATAACATATTCAACTACACTGAAATATAGGCAGACACAAATAATAGATTTTTAGCCAGTCAGTCGCATATTTTCATAAGCTTAAATCCAATAAATGGTAGAATCCAGACGCTAACTTAGCCTAGTTTCATTCAGTACACCTGCACCAAGGTACTATTTGTCACTAGGTGGCTAAATTAAGCAGCTCTTAATTGAGGTCTAAGCCCTAAGTGCAGAATATTTAGTATACCACTGTACTTCAAATTTCCAGTTAGTGTGGGAATTCTTCCCAAGATGCAACTGCAGCATATCATTTAATCTTCTGTGACCGGACAATAAATGTTGCTCTAACAGCTGTTGCCTGCCACCTCCCTAACCGAATTTAACAGAACATAAAGCAGGCACAGATCTTCAAATTCTACCACCTCTGCTGCAAATTCCCCACTGTCAGTGTTTCACTTCAAAAGTTCCATGGAGCCAAGGAAAACATCCTGAGGTTTTTTTGAATTTAACAATACTGTAAGTTTCAGAACAACTCTTCTTGGAGATTATTAGGAATCAACAGAAAACCAATACCTCAGAAATAAACAGAAATCCTACAGATCTCATTATAGCTTTTCTTCAGTATGTAATTACCAAAAGGCAGTTCTCTGTTTACAAAGAAACTATAAGAAAAGCATTTAAAGCACATGCTACAGAAAGTTTCCACTACACTACAAAGAACACAATTGTTCTGTTCTATTACATTTAATAATGTTCTGAAGAGAACGTATAACATCTCATAAAAATGAAACATGCAAGCAGGAGCTCAGTACCTTGACAACAGTGTATGAGGAAGCTGAATGTTTTCAATAGTAGTCTTTTTTGGATTCCACTGTGATTCTATAGGGTTAGCTGCTGCTAGTATAGATGTACGAGCATTCAGTTGGCAAATAATTCCAGCCTGTCAAAATGAAAAATGTTTCTGAAACCAGCTGAAACTGTGTGCCACCAAAACATCTGCCCCCCAATTTCATAAGATCACCAATGTTATTAAATGGGTTTTGTAGTAAAAGACCTGTATTTCAAATGCCTTTTGGAGTAAAGCAAAAACAAAAATGTGGAAGTGCTACAGTTTGCTATGAAAGCTGTATTCTTTTGTAAATGAGTTTTTACATAATTAAGACTGATCCACTAATAACAACGGAAAAGTGTAATCCTTTGTTCTTCTGGTAACTTTTCAGTTTCAGCTGCATAGCATGTATCACATACAACATGCTTTGTGGAAAGAGAGCATAGAATTAATTAAACACTTACCTTTGCAATGGAGAGGGTCTGCTGTTCCATTACTTCATGCAATACTGATCTTGTGCTTTCATTCATTTTATCAAACTCGTCAATGCAGCAAATGCCATTGTCACTGAGTACTAGAGCCCCTGTCTGAAGAACCATTTGCCGTGTTTCTGGATCCTTCATCACGTATGCAGTAAGACCAACAGCGCTTGAGCCTCTGCCGGATGTATACTGACCTCGAGGAACCAGGTTATACACATACTGGAGCAGCTGTGATTTGCTAGTACCAGGATCACCACAGAGAAGAATGTTGATCTCTGCGCGAAAATTGCCTCTTCCTGTGTGAGTGAAATCCTTTCTTGATCCCCCAAAAAGCTGAAGCAGAATGCCCTATAAAAATACTCTCTTTTAAAAATCAGAACATCACTTCTTGTATAGCTAACAGAGCAAATCCAACTGTGAACCAAAACATCTAATCAACTGGAACGCTGGGAAAATTAACACAACTCAAACATAAAAGAAAACACTTGAAACTGTTTAAAGAAGTCTTTAAAAGGGTTTGTTCTTTATACATATCCTCGCTTCCAGTTAATTACAAACATACAGTTAAACCACTGTGTCCTACAAACTCAGCTTTTAATTAAAGTTTGAAATCAGATTCCTTCCAAATCTATTTCAAAAGTTATATTATCAGAATAGACTACTGCTTTTCCTAACACTATATTAATCTGGGACCAAAGTACTATTACCTCTTTTTTAACATTAGGTGCCATTTTTATCAGCTTCTTAGCCAAGGCTAATTAAGTATAATTTTCAGAAGAACTGTTTTGCTGCATTCACAATGTTACTTAAAAAAAGTTCCTTACTTGCTCATAAAGAGGAAGCTTAAGGTGTTTTATTTCATTGGAATTTACCAACACTTCTTTATATTTCCCAAAGAAAGTATATGCTTGCAGTGTTAGTAAAGAAATAGGAATACTAACTTGCAGTATTTTGAAAGTAGTGGAATTATTACTGTAAACATATGCTTGTAATCTTATCAGCCAGTGTTATCAGGGAGGAATTTTTTCTCCTTTTCAAATTCACTACATTAAAAATCCATTATTTCCCAGTATTTCTATTTCAGCAGGAAATCATTGTACAGTTTTGAATTCAATTTTTAGCCATTTTAGAAACCCGTGAACTAGGATAATGTAGAAATCTATAAAATAAAAACAAAGGAATACACTTGAAGAGGGTTGTTTGATTTCTGACATAACCTTGAGACTGACCACAGACTGTAGTTTTTGCAATGATAAAGTTGTAGTACGTCAGTTGAACATATTAGTGAAACAGTCCCTTCTTGGATATATCTAAATAATTGGTTTGCCATTCTGGAAGTTGGGGTCAACCAAATGTCATTTTAAATCTGTTGTTCTCTTGCGGATGCCTCTTTCCAGCAGTCACTTACTACGTACTTATTATAGTACTTATTCTTTGATCACCACCAACCTGAACATTCAAGAAACATCCAAGATACATCCTGCAACTAAGTTTTCCCAGTTCTGCTGCTTTCCTACCTTTTTGTTATCACCCCTCTAATTAACACTTAATACTGTGAAAAGAGTTTTGATACACTTACAACTCCATCCTGACAAGACAATGCCATTTTAAGACTGCTCAAGATAGTTTTCTGAATTTTGAAGGCTCAAATCATTTTTATAACAAATAGTAATTACAAACGTACTTGCATATAAATACAAATCTTACAAGAGAAATACAGAATTTTCACCTTTTTGATATCTTCATGCTCATAGATACTTGGAGCCAGTGCTGAAGAAAGTCTGTCATATATGTCTATTTTTTTAGAAAGCTCTTTTAGCATTCCCACACGTTCCTCTGTAAATATTTTTTGCTCCACTTCCTCATCAACACCATGCAGGCGTTTTGAGTCTGTTTTGCGATAGTGTATGACATCAATGTGCGTATTATAGATGGATTTCACGCTGCTGACCCTTGGATTAACTCGAATTGGGACTGCCCTGTAGATACCTAAATACAAATTTTAATCACAGCATTAGATATGAAGATCATGGTCATTCCAAAATCTGAGAATTTTACATGTTCCCTTGAGAAGTAAAGCTTTTCAAAATAGCCTAAATACTTTATTTATTGTATTTATAATTTATTTCCCAGTACAAGTAAGTCATGTAAAAACCAATAGAACATACTTAAGTTTTCTAGGCAGTATTGTTGCAGATACATGTAACATTCTTACCACAAGTATTCTCATATTTTTGAAATTCTCGGAATTTTGAAAAACATTAAGACTTTATGCTTTTGAAAGTCCTGCTCTGACATTTAAAGACAGCATTCCCCCAATTCTAAGTGCCAAGTTTAATAATAGTTTTCTAATGCATCTCTAACAGCTGGTAGTACAGAACTTGTTTAAAAGCAAAATGGTTTATAAAACATGGTTGCAGTATCACTAGACTTACTCTATGTTACCACTTTTCTGATAGCAGACACAATTTCAGATACTGCCTCTTCCTCACCTACATTCTCAGAATAACTGAAGCATCAAGGTCAGACAATTCACTCCAGTATGTTCCTATCTCCCTTGTACCAAAGGAGCCCAGAACTCTACTGCATACTCCAGATGTGGCCTCACCGGTGCTAAACACAGGGGAAGGATCACCTCCATCAACCTGCTGGCAACGCTTCTCTTAAGGCAGCCAAGGAAGCTGCTGGCACCAGTCATCTGGTCTATCAAGCTCTGATTCCTTCCAATTTTGCTTTTGTCTGTAAGTTTACTGAGAGTGCACTCTGTCCCATCATTACATCCACATCATTACCGAAGTTATCCAACAGTGTGACCACAGTATTGACCCCTGGAGTATACCTGTGGTGACCAACTTCCAGCTGGACTTTGTGCCACTGATCATAATGCTTTGAGCCCAGTACTTCTGCCAGTTTAAAATCCATCTCACTGCCCACTTCTGAAACCCATACCTCATCAGTTTGTGTATGAGGATGTTAGGGGAGACAGTGATGAAAGCCTTGCTAAAGTTGAAATAAAGAACATCCACTGCTCCTGTAATCTCACTGTAGAAGATTACTAGCCACCGTAAATACATGCTGACTACTCCCAATCACTTTTTTGTCTTTAATACCGTTAGAAATGGTTTCTAGGATTATTTTCTCTATCACCTTCCCAAGGTCAAGATTAGGTTGACTGATACGTAACTCCCCAGGTCTCTTCCTTGCCATAGGAGTGACACCGGCTGTCTTCCAGTATCTTAGCCAATTACCGTGACTTCAAAGATAACTGAGTGGCCTTACAAAGATGCTGGCCAGCTCCCTCAACACTTGCAGGTTCATCCTATCAGATCCCTATCAGACAAGTTAAGATTAGTGAAAGAGGATGAAAATACTCAAACCAAACTTTACCTGTGACATTAACTCTGTCACCTGGCTGAACTTTATCGACCAGGTCATTGTGAGCGAACAGGACAACTGTATGTGGGGTCTGTCCTGCTGGCATATCTTCAGGGGACTCTTGCAGTTTGACCTAGCAAAAAAAAAAAACAAAAACAGTTTAGTTTCAAAAAAAAAAAAGCTTTTCCACAAAGCATGCAATAGAATCTTGTTTAGCACAATCTCCAGGATAATTCTGAATCTGGAACATCACTCAAGAACAAAATACACCCATCCAAACAGCAATACTGATTACTAATGAAAAGATATAATGAATATGAGAATTCTGCTAATTGCTACTGGTATGGCTAAAATGCTGTTGACAATGCTTATCTAGTCCAGGTACAAGTGGACAAACTGTATATAAAGGGGCTTCCATATGGAAACATACAGATGTTCATTTCATCGTTTTAAGGCATTTCTTCTCCAAAGTATACTGATATTTCCACTAAGCTGTCTCATCCATTTTCAAGTTCCAAAACACTCTTCCCATTTCGAAACATTCTGTCTCAAGATACACATTAATACTGTTGATGATAAAGAGGGGTGGGGGAGCAAAAAACAGAAACTTTAGTCGCTACCTAAGCACAACATACCATCTGTTTGTCAGAGAACATGGATCGATTGTGGATGAGCGCCATACTGTGCACTGTGTTACAGTTCTTGCATACTGATGGTTCAGCAATCCTGCCACGATCAATTTCTACTCTGGTGGTGAAAGAGCAAACCTGGCATTTAAAGAATGCTTCTTGCATCTCAGGAATTAACTGGGAGCTTCTGATGACCATACCACTGATGGTGATAAGCTGATCAATATCTATAAAACATCGAGACTTGTGTCAAAACTTCATACTCTTAAAATTTAAGGTAATCTTCAAAATTACACATTGCGTTAAGTTTTAGGTGGCAGGCAGACATTCAGTTAGGTACTAGTATTTTGTCTATGACAAAGCAAAAAGAATCATAAATGTGTAGTACGTATATTTTAATTTACAGGAATATTTATACAAATGAAAGAATCCTTCACACTCACGTAACTAAAAACACGAGTAAGAAGGCTCCGGGGAGACCTCATAGCAGCTTTCTAGTACAGAAAGGGGCCTACAAAAAGTCTGGAGAGGAACTTTTTACAAGGGCATGGAGTAACAGGACAAGGGGCAATGGCTTTAAACTGTAAGAGGTAGATTAGATATTAGGAAGAAATTCTTCAGTATGAAGGTGGTGAGACTCTGGATCAGGATGCCCAGAGAAACTGTGGATGCCCCACCCCTGGCAGTGTTCAATGGCAGGATGGACAGGGCTTTAAGCAACCTGTTCTAGTGGAAAGTGTCCTTGCCTATGGCAGGGGGGTTGCAACTGGGTGATCTTTAAGGCCCTTTCCAACCCAAACCATTCTGTGATGCCAGGAAAGAATTCCTTTACGGATTGATTATTCTGCATTTGGGCTGTAAAGCATTTGTTTCTGAAACAGACTTACATAAACACAAGACACTGGTCTGCATGGACAACAAGTAGTTTTATACAATCTTCATGTAATTCTCTGTTAACAGTCTATACAAACCCTTAAGATTATTTTCTAATGCAGTAATCAAAAGTTTACCTTCAGGGTTTAGATTTCTCATATTCGTAGTCTTCAGTGCATTATATGGCCTTACTTGAATCTGATGTTCTAATATTGAATCGGGGTAACGATCAAAAAAGATCTCATTGGCAGCCATGTCAAATGTTGGGATAACTTCCTGTGTGAAATGGTTAGAAACAGTTAAGCTTAACAAGTTTTAAAAAAGTAAATTAATCATAGAATTAAATACTTTGCATAAAGCACTATACATGTTGGTGATCAGCCAGGAATGACTAAAAGTTATCCCAGCTGAGCATCTTCCTATGTAACAGAAGACTTGCTCTTTAGACTGGGTTTATTTATCTGAGTATTGCAAAGAGGGAAAAAAAAAAGAAGACTCTGAACATTGTAGCACTGTAGTTTACCAGCTAATTTTGCATGCACAAGGTGCCCACTACATTATCTACGATCAACCATTACCATTAGGAAACAAGACATTTTACATTAAGATAAAGAAGCTACAGAGATAACACTGAATGTACAAAGTACACACTGCATCTAAACAAACAGATCACAAACCAGAAATTCAAAAAAGCCACTTGAAAGCCAGAAAACAAGCACACTACTTCACCTGAGGGTAGCAGATGAGTTGCCTGTAAAGGTCTTCATCAAATGATCTTAGATGGTCACAATTTACATTCAGGAATGGTTCCCCAATCATATTAATCTGCAAGATAGTTGAAAAGAAATCTGTAGCTCAATGGTACACAAGAGTAAAAAATGCAAAGTTAGATTTCACTGTGAAGAATACCTCTTCAAGTCGTTGCATATAACGGGGCTCATTAAGATCCAAGCCAATGTCTTCACCCTCTTTATCTACTGGATCAATGAAACGCTGAAGAAATCTCTGAACATCAGAGGTAATAAGGAGACAGGGAAGATGAGCAGAATTTAGTAATATGAACACCGATTTTGCATCAGATTCAGCTAATATTTGCTGAAGTCAAACTACCTTTTCATTAAAAAAAGAGAGAAAAAAATCCCAAGTTGTTAACCTACCTGGAATTTTTCTTTGCATGAGGCTACATTAACATCTGTTCCCCAAATGACAAGCTTTTGTCCAAGAGATTGCTCAGTTGTTATATCCTCAGCTGGCTACGTGGAAACAAAATAAGCATACAGAAATGAAATTGTTTAAAAAGAAGTTGTCAGATACAAAATCCAAGACATCTACCTACCCCATCTGAGTGTAAATCGACTTGTCTGGCTTTACGGACAGACCCGAGATCTGGTCTCTGCCTAACCGGAGTTCCTCGGGCACCGCTTCGTGGAGTACCCTCCACCCTGGAGCTGGGTGTGCCATATGTCAGAGGTGAACTGATATCGAAGTCAAGCGGAATAGCTATTAGAAAAAAAAAGTTTTATCAAGACATTTTGCATTTAGAGCAGACTGAAATTCAGCCTCTGCATTTGTCTTATCATTCTTTTAACTCTACCGTCATAGCAGCCTTCCAGTACCTGAAGGGGACCTATAGGGATGCTGGGGAGGGACTCTTCATTAGGGACTGTAGTGACAGAACAAGGGGTAACGGGTTCAAACTTAAACAGGGGAAGTTTAAATTGGATCTGAGGAAGAAATTCTTCACTGTAAGGGTGGTGAAGCACTGGAATGGGTTGCCCAGGGAAGTTGTGAATGCTCCATTGCTGACAGTGTTCAAGGTCAGATTGGACATAGCCTTGGGTGGCATGGTTTATTGGGAGGTGTCCCTGCCCATGGCAGGGGGGTTGGAACTAGATGACCTCAAGGCCCTTTCAAACCCGAACTTATTCTATGATTCTATGATTCCAGAGTCTTGTTAAAGCAGAAACAGTAAAAATGTTGCAAGTCTACCTAAAACTTTTCTTTGCTTTAACATCTCTTCTGAGAGATCCCAAGGTCAAAGAAAGCTTTGCTAGAGAACTTTAAAGCATTTTACAACTACATCAGTATTCAAGCGTAAAAAGACAAACTGCAGCATTTTAGATTAAATGCATTCTTCAGTATTTCGGGGCTGCAAAACAAGTGTTGTAACTGTTACTAGCTACTGCAATGAAAACCAATCCTGTTTGTGGAAACAAGAAAGACATTTTAAGGCAACCAGTCAAATTATGAATGCAGAAATAATTTGCCTGATTTATTGTATTCTGGAAACCCATGAAAACATAAAGCATAACCCCTGATACATTCTCCCAAGATGGCTGGAAGCTACAACAGATCTGCACCTTTGACACTGTGTTCCTGTTATGTTTGCTATGGCAAATTCAAATTGAAAACTTGAGACAAAACTATTTTCTCCACCCCCTCTCTCTTCCCCCGGACTATTTTTCGTTCTCCGCACTCGCTAGCTAGGCAGCAGCAGCGGAGCTGCCCGAGCCCCGGCATATTGTACCTGAGTGCTGAAACTGTGGAGGGCTGGAAAAGAGCGCATCAGGGCCGCCAGGGCTCTGCAAGCCGGCGGGCGGGGAGGTGGGCATGGGCTGCAGCTCTCCGGTGGAGGTGGAGTCGTCGGTCCTGCGCTTCTGCGAAGGAGGAGATCGAGCATCCTGCGCTGCAAGACACAAAGCAGAAACGGAGCCAGCGTTTAGATGGTCGCGCTGCTGGATAAGGCGGACCGAAGAACGGGCACGGCGGCGGATGGGAACGCTCTGCAGCCAGCACCCACCCGTTTCCCCAGCCCGGCCGCCTTACCCTCGCCCCGAGCTGACCCCTTCCCACTGAAGCACTTACGAGTCGAGGGATTGCTGCCTCGACCACGCTTGCTGCCGCGGCGGCGGCTGGGGGTGGAGGCGGGCGACGACATGGCGTTGCTCCGGCTCCTGCGGCGGTCCTACTTGTGGGTGTCCGACGAGAAGAACGCGGCTGCGGGCGCTGTGCTCACCGGCCGAGCCCCGACCAGCGGATTCTCCTCCCTACCCCTTCACACACAGCTGATGGATAGACAGACTTCTAGGGACACAACCCAATCGCATCCGGACAAACCCAGCGACCCTGGCAAACTCCGCGCCAAGCGACTCGCGTGCACGCGCTCTCGCGGGCTTTCTGGCCAATGGTTAGGCGCGATCGCAACGGGACCGCCCAACAGAGGCAGGAATGGGGGGATACGGAACGGAGAAGGAAAGGATGAAGGAGATAAACTTTCCGGCCCCCGATGTGAGGGTCGCGCTGTGCTCTACCTGCTACAGTAAGGACAGAAGTATACTTGCAGCGAACTCCTTGTTCTACGAGACGAAGACTGTCCTCAGCAATGACACACCACACACCCCCTTCCAGCCCTAAGTAGAAGCGCCCGCGCCGGAATGAGTTTCGCGGGAAAACTAGGCTCTCGGTTGGGCAGGGAGGCGTGGGTTTGTCGGAGCAGCCTATTCTCCGCAGAGGGATATGTCTGCTAGTGTATTGCACGCATTGAGCCGATCATGCGGCAAAGCACATACAGATGCCTCCTGCCACAGGCCGTTATACCATCGTGCTGCTTCCCTCCACTCGGAGTGGTGTGGCTGAGGTCTACCCACTCCTTCCTCCGAGTTTACCAGTCACAACGCCATAGCGCCTCTCCCCCCAGCTGCCTGTGTTGGATCAGGCGGGGGGCGGCTCCTTGGGGCCCGCTTCCGCCTGTCGCAGTTGGGCAGCCCGCGGTCGGGCTGGGCTAGCATGGCGGGTGTGCAGGAGTACCTGCTCCAGCTGCAGCGCTGCCTGCAGCCCGGCGATACGGCCAGCGCTGCCCTGCACGGATACAACTTGCTGCGCAGCCTGTGCGAGACCTGCCTCACCAGCCTGGCGAGTGGCTTGCAGGGTGCGCTGTCGAACGCGGGGACGAGCAAGGGGGCAGGGGTGCCTCAGGGGCTCTGTGTGGGGCCTGGGGACAAGCGAGGGGGCAGGGGTGCCTCAGGGACTCTGAGCGGGGCCTTGGGAGGCCGTACGCTCGGCGTTGGGTTCGAAACGACTGCTCATCTCGGGGAGGGATCGCTAATGGGGAGGGAGGATATACACTGCATCAGACTCGTCCTGGAGAATGGCCTCAGTACTTCACTCCACATTTGAGGGCCGCTGGCCTGATGTAAAGTGGTTCGTTTCAGGGGAGGGACAGTCTTACCCCAGGTAACCACATACCTTGTTTCAAAACACTTTAGTCCATGACCCTCTCTGCCCACCTGCCCCCAGGTTGGTTTTCCCCCAGACGTCAAAGGCACGGAACCTATACTGATGTCCATGTGGGGGTCAGAAGCACCCACGTCCAGCTGTGTTTTTTCTAGTCACAAGCATCAGCCCAGTCCAAGGCATTGAGGCAACCTTCTGCACAAAATGGTGGACTGGGTACTGTCCAGCCCTCCAGGTCTGCCTGCTCTAGAAAGGAAACCAACTACCCGTGGTTTGTTTGCTTCCCTGCAGCTCTGCACCTGTCCCTAGTGTTTTCCCAAGAGCATGGCTTACTCGTCTTTATCCACAGGTCCCTCGGCACCGAGGAGGTAAGTTGGTAAACTTTAATTCATACAATTAAAAAATCTTAGAATGGTTTCGTTTGGAAGGGACCTTAAAGCTGATCCAGTTCCAAGTGCCCTGCCATGGGCAGGAACACTTTCCACTAGACCAGATTACGCCAAGTCCTGTGCAACCTGGCCTTGAACACTGCCAGGGATAGGGCAGCCACAGCTTCTCTGGGCAGCCTGCGCCACTTACTCACTACAGTCACAGTAAAGAGCTTCTTCCTAATGTTTAATCTAAATCTACCCTCTTTCAGTTTAAAGCCATTAATTTTTTAAAGGAATGCTGAGACAGTGCTTGATGAACAGCACATTATATTACACATATTAAGACTAGATTTTTTTCTTTTAACTTTCAGTTTCGAGATTGCAGGGAAGAAGCACTGAAGTTTCTTTGTGTCTTTATGGAAAAAAATGGTGACAAAGTGCATCCTTATGCCTGTCATATTAAGGTGGGTGAAAGAAAATTGTTTCCTAAAGGTCTTTGCCAAATGGTTGGAACAATTCTGGTGGATCTCATGCTGACAGATTCATAACTGTCCTTCTCCCCTCCCTGTCTGCTTTATTCATGTCCAGTGTACTTGTTAGAGTTGGAATAACTTGATGAACATAAAGTACAGTTCATACAATGAAGAAACATGGAATTGTTTCTTCAACTATAGACTTAATTAACTTTATGGAACATAGTGGGTATTGATTTTGAAAACAAATTCTTGATATTGAAAAAAATAGTTATAACTTAATTTATAACATTAATTGAAGTGTCACATCTTAATATTTCTGTAGGTGATGGTTAACTTTAGATATTGTTTTAAAAAAATTATTATGTGAAGTTGTTACTTTTGCAGTTATACAGAAATTGGTAGAAAATACAGTACCTCCAAAACCAACATTCTTTGACTTCAGGTTGCTGAATAATATTGCTCTGTATAGACATGCTCAGCTGTATACTTTCTGTTTTCAAGTCAGTAGCTATGTATTGTAAGGAATGATAGTACAGAAGTGGAAGATTTGCAACGTGTGTCTATTATTTCAGAAACTGCTTTCTTTGCTCGAGCTGGGATTTGCTTTAGTGTCAGACAGTGCTGCAGCATTGTCAGTGAAGCTACTTTTGGGACTGGACATGTTTATTGTTTTAGTCTTCTTAAAAACCTTAAGCTTGATAGGAACAGATACTTTAAAGAAGTAGATAAATGCACCGTTATCTTTGAATTCCATTCTCTACTTGTATTATAATCTCTATTTTCTTTTCTATCTAGCAAACTTGTATTAGTGTTTATACAAAAGAGAGAGCAGCAAAATGTAAAATCCCAGCTCTGGAACTCCTGATTAAGGTAAAGGCATTTTATAAATATCTCTTGCTTCTAGAAGAAAGTAAAAATCCTGTAGTATTGCTATAGTTGTGCCACCTCATGCAGAAAATCTGTAGTCTGCAGTAGGAAGAGAATAGTGATAGAGTAATAGTTAGATGCTAGTAAGAGATATGTCTTTACAACAGATTGTCTTCAATATTCCTCCAGTTGGTTGCTTACATATGAGCATGTCATTCCTTCATGTACTAGAGCAAGACACAATTATTTTGGGGCACTTTCAGATCTTCTCTTTCCCAGTTTATCATGTTTAAGGAGAAATTTTGCAATTCAGTTTTCTCCTTGCTAAAAAATGTAAGTATGTGTATGGTGTGGAGGAAGAGAAGGGCTTTTTTTTTGGAAGACTTATTACTGTGTGAGACAGTAATTTCAAAATGTTCTTCCTTAGAATGCCTTTGACCATTGTTTTGCAAATGCTTTCATACCTACTTAGTTTTGTTTATGAAAAGCAAAGCTCCCTTCTGAGTTATTCTGTGTCAGTTCTTCTGTGAATTGGATTTGCTTTATAGCAGCAGGGAGAGCAATACAATATGATAAAGGGTACTGTAGACTTGCTAAACCTGTGCTTTCTTGGGGTTTTTATATATAAATATAAAAAATTACCGTCTGTAATTTTCATGTAGATGATTTATATATAATATGTATAATATAAATTAAAACCTGTAAACTTAATATATATGTAGGAAGGTAGTTTGTTGTTAAAGTCGATTTCATGCCAGTACTCTTTTCTGGACCAGTCACTGTAAATCTGTTTCATTGAATGGCATACTTCGGCTGAAGTTACACATACAAACTGTGGTTTTATTTAGATCAAGTAGGATTGCAGTAGCAATATTAATGATTTTCCTAAATTTTATTTTTTTTTAATCTTAGCTACTTCGAAGTTTACAACGTTCCTGTCTGATGGAAGAGATGAAAATTGGGGAGATATTTAATAAATTTTATGGGGAACTTGCTATAAAAAGTAAAATTTCTGATACAGGTAGGCTTTACTTTTTCTACCACTGACCTGTGTTTTGTTTACATTCAGGTTTTGTTAACATTATACTCCAGGAAAATGTATAATTGCTATTCCCATGGCAGGTGTGCTTAAAAATAGTAGCTGTTGGTGTTCTGGAGCTAGTAAAATTTGTTCAGGTCTTCTGATAATGATTATGCGTTTAGCTGCTGCTTCGCAGCCCAATATATATGTATGAGTTAACATGTGTGAGAAATCTTATAATTGCATTTCGTTGTGGCAGTTCATACTAAATTTAAGCCTAGGTTTGGTTTAGGATTCCTGACATAAGAGAGTACCTGCCACACCTTGAATACTTGGTTCAGTTTTGAGCCTCTTGCTACAAGAGAGACAGTAAGGTCCTGGAGTGCGTCCAGAGAAGGACAGCAAAGCTAGTGAAGAGCCTGGAGCACAAGTCTGATGAGGAGTGGCTTAGGAAACTGGGAGTGTTTAGCCTGGAGAAAAGGAGGCTCAAGGGAGACCTTATCGGTCTCTACAGTAGTGAGGTGGGGGTCAGTCTCTTCCAACAAATGGTAGGGCAAGAAGTAACAGCCTCAAGCTATGCCAGGGGAGGTTTAGATAGGCTATTTGGAAAGTTTTCTTCACAGAAGGGGTTGTCAACCATTGGAACAGGTTGCCCAGGGCAGTAGTGGAGTCACCATCCCTGGTAGTATTTAAAAGATCCATAGAGATGTGGCACTTAGGAACATGGTTTAGTGGTGGACTTGGCAGTGTTAGGTTTACTGTTGGACTCAATGATCTTAAAGGTCTTTTCCAACCTGAATGATTCAGTGATTCTAAAGTTCTTTGTAACCTTATTCCATGCCTGGCCAATTTTGTCCTTAGAGCTGGAGTTTTATGGAGATAGCTCCTGCATTGGTCACCCTAATGTGAGCTCATCAGTTCCTGCCTTGCCTAATCATATTATTTATGATGCTGAGCATACTAATAAGAGCTCTAGTTTGGTCTTCTTGGCTAGTTGCAGCTGAAATCTTGGCTTGACAGGTCTAAACCTTGCAAAACTTGCTGTACCTGCATAGAAACCTTTATTCTGAACTCAAGCCTAAGTTTCTGCTAGCTATTGGCCTTAACTGTGATGGCACTTAACAGACTAAGCGTAACCTTAAGGCCAGGAGCTGGTTTAGTGGTCTATGCTTCCTCAGTAGATAGGGCCTTTAATAAAATCTCTAAGCTTTGTTTGAAATAAGTACATGTGTTTTAATGTGAGAGGAGAATGCATCTCGCGTCATAGGATGTTGATACATATGTGCGAATTTATGTACATCATAAAGAGCTGTCTTTCTGCCTTGCTAATCACCAGTTAAAATTAAACCAACAGGGATGTTTTTTTCGTGGTTGCAAGTTACATAGGAAATGCAAACAGAATGTCAAAGTTATAACTTCAGTAATTAATACTTCATCATATTAAATTACTTTTTAGTTCTGGAGAAGATTTATGAACTTTTGGGAGTTTTGGCAGAGGTCCAGCCTAGTGAAATGATTAACAATTCTGAAAAACTATTCCGAGCTTATTTGGGAGAGCTTAAAACACAGGTATGACTGGAATTTCATTTTGGACTCTTGCATTGCTTTGTTTTTGTTTTCCTTTGATGTGTGTAGCGCTGTATATTGGAATGCTATTGTAACTAGTACAATTTGTAGGGATCTAACTAGGCAGTCATAAATGCTTCTATTGAAGTTTGTTCTCTGGTTCTGAGAAGCTTTCAAAGTAAAAGTTCAAAGCCATCAGTGATAGCAAATGAACCAATTTACTTTGAGAAAAGATGGCACGTGATGTGCATTATGGTAGTGCCTAAGAAAAGTCATATTGCCATGCACTAGTAGTTCGGATTTCATTTCTACTAGCTACAGAATCTTTGTACTTCAGGTGCATATCACAGTTCTGCTGAACTTCACTGTATTCTGCACTTTTAAAGATTAATGTGTGCTATCTAAAATTTCCTATGGTTGGTCTTGGTGGAACATGTTTCATGCTTTTTGAAGGATTTCTTATGCTTCTGTAGTTAAGTCTCTTTTCGAAATGATATGAAACTGAGTAGGAGATGTTCTGTGGACTTGTGTTTGTAAAGGTAGGTGCTGACATCACTGTATTGTAATATCTACACTTCTAGGAACTGGGAAGCCTTGGTGTAAATTCATTTTAGCTTCAGAGTAATATTTTTTTCAATTCCCTATTTTTATAGATGACATCAACTACAAGGGGACCCAAGCTACCTGTTGTAGCAGGATGTCTGAGGGGACTGGTTTCACTCATGTACAATTTTACCAAATCTGTGGATGAAGGTATGGTCTTACTCTGTGTGAAAGACAATTATACGATTTGATATATTTTAGTCATTATACTGCCAGCAAGGAGTGCTGTTTCATTCTGTGAACTCAGAATGAGAATTTCCCTACTGGCAAATCATTTACGCAGAAGCAAGGCCTATCGAGCTACATGGTTCTTGTAGTCTGTTGTCCTGGATTCAGCAGCAGCAGTCATTTTTTTTTTTAGTTTTTTCCTTCTTAGTAGCTGGTGCAATGCTGTGTTTTCGACTTTCACCCTGGGAACAGCACTGATAACACCAGTGTTTATAGTTACAGGGAGGAGGGGAAGCCGGGAGGAAGCAGAAACAAGGCACCTGACCCAAATTGACCAAAGAGTTATTCAATACCAGAGTACATGTCATATCCAGGATGTAAAACTGGGGGCAGGAGCCTGGAAGAGTTCAGTTCACGGCTCAGTTGTCGAGTGTCCTCTTCCCTTGTATTTTTCCCTGATCATTGTTGTTATTGGTGGTAGCAGCAGTGATTTGTGTTATACCTTAGTTATTGGACTGTTCTTATCTCAACCCGTGGGAGTTACATTCTTTTGGTTCTTCTCCCCATTTCCCCCCCCCCCCCCCAAGTGGAGGGGAAGAAGGTGGGAGGAGTGAGTGGGCGGGCAGACTGATTTATGTCTTAAAACACCAGAGTTCTTTTAGAAGAAAAAGAAAAAAGACTGCTGCTGCTGAGCCCTGGACATCTGTCTTAGTGTGGAGTGGCTTCATCAGTGTGTTTCTGTGCGTAAATGTTGAAGTGCTGTTTTCTAATCAGAGATTGAGCAGCTGAGCTGGAATGTGGTGTATAGGGAAGTGTGTTTCTCTTAGAAATCCGTGTCCATTAAAACATGGGTATTCAGAAGAATCAGTGCATGTACACTTACAGTTTTTTTTCAAATTTAAAGTATTCCGTAGAAAAGCATCTCTGCCTCTTAGAATGATATATGTAAGGCTTTCCTATATTGCTTCTGCATGCAGGCTTTGGATAAAAATATCTTTGTCTTCACTCTACCTCTTGTGTCTCAGTAGTGAAATACTCATTATTGGTTTGTTTCACAGATCCTCAGACTGCAAAGGAGATTTTTGATTTTGCAATGAAGGCAATCAACCCACAGGTAAGTCTGCTACATGCAAATTGTTCCACATAAATGGATCAGCCCTGATGAAGAATAAATCACATGACAAACCTTTTTTGGTATTACAGGTTGATCAGAAGCGATATGCAGTACATCTGGGTAAGACTGCAAATTAATTCAGTTCGTATTGAGGTGGATACCATACATACAATGGTGTCTTCTGTCATTTATTCTCTAATGGCTGTCTTCAGGTGGCTCAATTCTTTAATCTTCTGAACTCATCAGGTAGCAAAGCTGGTGTACCTTAAGTTGGAGGCTCAAGAATTAAACATGTATTTGGTTAAACTAGGCAAGGTCTAATGAGCCAGTGAACAACAACATTACACTTGATGCCATTTTCCCTTTTGGAATAGTACAAAATCTTGGTATGAGAGAAGAAACATCATAGGAGTAGAAATAAAGCAGATACCATACAACAAATTAGGAGAAAAGAAAAAGATGGAGTTAAAGGACAAAATAGGAATAGAAGGGTAATTTCACTGGGTGGTGAAGGAAATTAGGAACAAATGAAGTTCATGAAGAAAATGAGAAACTGGCCTATGAAATGTGAGTGGCTTATGCAGAAATTGCAAAAATGCAATGTTTGGGTACTAGGCCCATGGCAACTGTGAAGGCTAAAACCCTCTTAAAGGATACTCTGCTCTCCTGCAACTGATTCATGAAAGATCTTGATATTTCCTTTGTTGCTTATATTTGGGGTTGTGAAATGACCTTTATTCTGAATTCTTTTTCTGTATCACAGTTTGGTGGAGGGGGGGACCTGAGCATAATCCTGACCACAGAAACCAAATCTTTGTGAATTGTGTGATTATTATTTGTAACCAGCAGAATCATCCCTTTCTTTTTCACTGTTAATGTAAATTACTTGAGAACACAGCTATGCTTTCCATAATGGTGTGCATTAAAAGCAAATAGGATTCTGTGGAGTTGTTTTTATGCTTAAGTTCTTAATGTTTGGATATTGATACTGTAATGGCTAGAAGAATACCTTTTGTATCCTCCAGTCATTGTAGGTATACCTACCTAAAATCCTAATGTGGACTTTGTAGTCTGGTCTGGTTTTGGAAAGTGGAATATAAGCCTAAGTTTTAAAGAGAATTGTTGTTGAATTGCAGCTGGTTTACAGTTGTTCAGCTGGCATGCTGCTCAGTTTGGTGCCTTGCTCCTGGACAATTATGTCACCCTCTTTGAAACAATGTGTAAATGGTGTGGCCATGCAAATCAGGACCTGAAGAAAGCCAGTCATTCTGCACTAGATTCATTCCTCAAGCAGGTACTGTAACTTCACTAGGATCTCTGAGACTCAAGTGAAGTTAAATTTCTTGAACTAGTGAGAATACTTGGTGCTTAGAAGTTTGGTGAATCTGATTAATAAATAATTCTTTGAAGTGCTTCATGTGATGAGCTAGGTATCTTTTAAGACTAAGTTTTGGTGGCTTTTTTATGTTTCTGGAAATGCTGAATTTTTTTGCTTCTGCTTTACAGATTTCTTTAATGGTAGCTAAGGATGCAGAGCTACATAAGAGCAAGTTGCAGTTCTTCATGGAGCAGTTCTATGCAATCATCAGAAGAATGGATTCAAGCAACAAAGAGTTGTCCATTGCCATTCAAGGATATGGACTTTTTGCAGCAGTATGTGCAGGAAACTTGTTATGATGAAGGACCATATTGAATAGATTTCAAGCTAGGATTCATATGCCATTCATTTTACAATTCTACACAGCTTGTTGCATAGGGAATGCTTCTGTTTCTGTATTAAGTGTTGAACTTAATTAATGACACTGTAAAATACATTATGGTTGAAAATTGTTGAAATGCACACTGACTTTAGTGGGAGCACTATTAATGTGCATGAAGATTATTTAGCGAAGATTAGGAAATGTAATAGTCTAGCCGGTTACTAGCTGAATCTTTTAATTTTGCTGCCTTTAGAGCACGGTGCATTTTCTTTGTAGAATTCTCAAAGTGTTTTGCTGAAACCTAGTCATTGTGTTCTATGACATGAGCTAGAAAAGAATCGAATTAAGGGTATTATTTCCAGAAAAAAAATGAAGTATATCAAATTCCTGAATTGAAAAAAAGTATTAAAAATATTACAAAAGAAAATAAGTTAATTAAAATTTCATAATATAAATACAGACAATAATACTGCAGATTTTAACAGGAAAAAGGAATCCTTAGGCTCCAATACTTATAAATCTTTAATATGTTAAGACATACTAATAGTTGCTAGCATGTTTAGACCACATCTTGGCCAAGCATCAGATGCTAGGTTGTGAGGCAGTAGAATCTTGCTGCTACAGCAAGTAGTAGCCTTAACCTAAACGTAAGTTGAGTGATTGATTCTGTTTCATGACAGAACATTTCTTTTACTTTCTAATCACTGAAATAATTTTAAATTAATGCTTACAATTGTACAAATGATAAATGGATAGTATTAATTTTGTCTGCATGTTTTTAGGCAGACTAGGTTCAACCTTTAGCCTAACTCTTGTAGTCTGTAATTACCTAAATCAGTCCATTCTTTTTCCATGGGCAGTTTCCTACTATGGTTCTTGCCTGTGACGTGGTTCCTGGTTTCTTTTCACAAAGATTGTTTTTTGTCCTAGGTCATGCTAAATACTGTGATTTACAAATAGTTCTAAGAAATCTGGGAGCTTTATTACATATCCTTTAGTACTGTTTGTGGTGCTTTCCACCAATTCATTAGTTTAAGCGTAGTCTGTATCGTCCATACAGATCCCAGCGCAGTGAAAGTTCAGAACTTGTGCAGCTGGGTTAAATGTTAAATAGTAGTGGATGGTATTGGTTAATCCATATTAGAATAAGCCACTTTGTGCTTTTATTCAGCTAGGTCAAAATGTAAGTGAATATTACTATCCATAGTGCCATACATATTTGCAGCCAAGCTCCATGCATTTCAGGCTGGATTTGAATATGACACTGGAAGTTCAAGTACTCTTACACTAAATTACACTTCATCAGTCAACTGTTATTTTAGTTCATTGCAAGTGCCATGTTTCTTATACATGCAGAAAGTAGAATACCTAATTTGTTCAGATATATTGAGTTCCTGGAAAAAAAATAGATTATTCTTATTATGGTTCATTGAGGACTTGGATAGGGTTTAGTGCTACAATATATATTTGCTTAGCTGTACAAAGTTGTGAAATTTTATTTTCTCTCCTGTAAGCCCTGTAAAGCTATACATTCTAAGGATGTTGACGACATGTACGTTGAGCTCCTTCAGCGTTGTAAGCAAATGTACCTCACAGAAGCAGAAACAATAGATGACCATCTGTATCAGCTACCAAGTTTCCTCCAGTCCATTGCAAGTGTGATATTCCATATAGATACAGTAAGTGGAGTATTTAAAGTACCAGGTGTCTTGTTTTTGTAACACAGCTAGAGACATGTAATGAGGTAGTACCTGTGAACTTACTGATGATAGAAGGTGTTTTTTTTTATCTGAAATACGATGACAGCTCCTAGGGGATGGGAAGAATTATTAGGAGAATGCGTTATTGGATTTTATTTGAATAAACAAAGTGCACAGGGTATACTAAATAAAATGCTACAATGCATTGTAATGAAAACCAATTATGTAATGATAGCCAAATATGAACAGTTTGCTATTTTTTTTGGGTGCCGCTATTTATTTTGACCTAACCTTACCCTTCTTTTTATGTTTTTATTCCACAATGTTGCCGCTTTTCCTTTTGGTACTGATACTTAGCGTGTTCTAAGAGGCTGTTACTTTGATTTTCATCTCATGTAATGCTGTCTGCAATATAATGAGTGCTTTCTGAATCCTGGCTGCAGCTGGGAAGCAAGGTTGGGGCAGCAAAGAGACTTTCACTTGTATTCTGTATTCAGATTGTTAAGGATTAGCAGATTATACAGCTGTGCTATTGTTGTTTAAGTAAACTGGTGCTTTTCTAAAAAAGCTTAAAACTGGTTCCACTGAAGCACTAATCTATCCAGGAGCTACTTTCCATAATGCGTTCAAGGAAATTTTATTATTCTGTTTGTTCGGTTTGGTTTGTTTTGGGTTGTTTTTTTGTTGTTGTTGCTTGGTTGGGATTTTTTATTGGTTTTGTTGGTTTTTTTTTAATAGATTGGTTTGGTTTTGGTGGGTGGTTTTTATATCTAAGACAAATTCGTTTGCTAAGTGCTTTATTGTTCTCAGACAGGTCATGATGTAAACTGTTGTAACAGAATTGTAGCAAATTTGAAATGGATAAATATGAAATAATATAGCATAATTCTTCACAGTGATACTGAGTTATAATCACTGGCTTTGCATGATTGGTGTTTCATTTTTTTTTTTTCTTCTAGATTCCTGAAGTATACACTCCAGTTCTTGAACATCTAGTTGTGCTGCAGATCAACAGCTTTCCACAGTACAGTGAAAAAATGCAGCTTGTCTGTTGCAGATCTATAATAAAGATATTTCTCGCCCTCTCAGGAAAAGGTCCAGTTCTCTGGAGTTTTGTTAGCACTGTGGGTGAGTCTATGACATTAACTATGTTGTGGTTTTTGGCAGGGTCGTGGAGTCTTTTTTGTTTGGATATTTTTTTTTTTTCCTAAAATGTTTAATGATTGTAAGAGAGATATGTGGAATAGCTATTTGGGGTCAAAGATAAATCTTTTCCCATCTTCTACTAATGAAGGTTTAGGGTTCTCATGTTTTTTTTCCAATATCCGTTTTTAAATCACTTAAACAATATATTGAGCAACTGTTTTGGATGGTGCAGTGACTATCACCAAGGGCAACAGAGTATATTTTGTGAAAATCTGTTTGAACATAAGGACTTATGTTCCTCTCTGAAGTATTATGGGGAGAAGGGGATTTTACAGAAAAATGTACAAAGCTCTGTTTGATACCATTTCACTTACCCCTACAAAATATCACAGAAAAGGGAGTGAGCATTATCTGTGTTAGAAATGCAGTCTTTCTATGGCCTGGAACTTACACATAGAGAAAGAGAAAATTCCAAGTATGTAGTTAATGAGATAAAGTCGTGCAAATGTATTAATGTCAACACTGGGACCTGACAATTCCAGTACCCTCCAGCGTGCTGACATTTTATTATAATGATTTTCAGAAGTTATTGTAATTTTATTACAATTATTTACTGTGACTTTTCTCTGTTGCTGTGGCATTCTCGTTGTTTTCTATTTTCTTGGTTTGGGATGCAGTGCACTCAAGCACCATGCCAGAATCCTAACTCCATTCCTGTGAGACTTACTGGGAGTTGTTGCCTTTTTCAGTATGGGCATTATGGGCAATGCCTTGGTCATCACTGCTTTTAGAACCAGGAAAAAAAATCACTGTTTCCCTGCGAAGCATCCTAGAATTATGCCTCTGATTTTGGCTGTATTTGTCCTTAAAGGAAAAATTATGTTCTTTTTCCTTTCCCTCATCCTGACAGAATATAGGAAACAAAACTGTTTTAATTCATTGCTAACATAGTAAGTGATATGGATGCTGTGCCTTTTTAAGTCTGCTCAGGAAATGTATTTCTGTTTGTTTGTTTCAGTGCATCAGGGATTAATCAGAATCTTCTCCAAACCAATCACTTTTTCAAAGGTAAAATAGCTGTTTAAACATATTTACTTAATCTAGATTCCTAGAGAACACATTCCAGTAGTTGATGATCCAGCTCAGTAAAAGGGGAAAGGCCCAAAGAAGCAAAAATAGTGCTGTCCAGTTTGAATTGCGGCTCAGTTGTTATTAGTCTCTGGTCCCTGCATGTGGTCAGCATAATGAAGATGTGGCTCTTGTACTGAATGAAAAAATGACGGGAAATAGACTTTTGTCCTTTGCAGCTCTTGGTTGATTGGGTTGTCTGTAACAAAGTAAGTTGTTACCAAGGTCATCCAACTTTCTTCCAGGTTAGCAAATTTTGGACACATTAAAAGTTGTACTGAATGTTAAGGAGGATGTTAAAGCTTCTTAATCCTAGGCAGCCGGATAACTATAGAGCTTCTGAAATAACCACTAGAAGTAGAAGAGCTTTAGAGATTTTTGAAAGGAGATACTTAGTTTGTGCTCTTGTCAGATTTGCTGAATGAGAAAGCTAAACATTTCATATTTCAATTGGCAGAAGTAATTTTACATTCTGTTCTAGCTTGGGTCAGGTAGACGCTTACACAGTCGTATTGGGATTTGGCTGAGATGGGGTTTTTAGTTTAGTTTTTATTTTTCGTTTTCCCCATAACAGCTATTATAGTGCTGTGCTTGTATTTGTACCTGGAAAGGTATTCATAACACATCAGTGTTTTGGCTACTACTGAGCGGTGCTTGCAGAGCATCAAGGCTGCCTCTCCAACATCCCCCCACACTCTTGTATCTTGGAAGAGATGCATAGCCAGGGCCCAGGCTGACCAAAGGGATATTCCATACCATATGACGTCTGCTTAGCAATAAAAGGATGGGGGAAAAGAGGAAGAGGGGGAGAGTATCATCCACTATTACTGTATTTGTCTTCTGGAGCAGCTACTACTCCTATTAAAGCCCTGCTTCCCAGCAGTGGCTGGACATTGCTGATAGGAAGTAGAGAAAAGTCTTTTGCTCTCCCTTGCTTCCATGCATGGACCTTGCTTTATTAAACTGCGTTTATCTTGACCCAGAAGTTCTTTCTATCTTACTTTCAACCCTCATATCCTGCTGAGGAGGGGAGTGATAAGGTGACTTCATGAGCACCTGGCATCCGGACATGGTCAACCACCACAATTCTTTGAAGAACTGTGTTCTTTCAGGGTTCTTTTGGAAAAGAAACTGGATCAGAAGAATCCTATGAAGCTGGAAAGGTTGAGACAGGGAGATGGAAAGTACCAATGTATAAAGACTATTTATATCTCTTCAGAAATCTACTGAGCTGTGACACAATGAAGGTAATAGCATAGTTAACATGGAAATACTAAAGGAAACATAGTCCTGAGGCTTATCACTGCTTTTCTAACCTTAGATTTTTTCTAAATGTCATGCTGTAGAAGAACTCTTTTCTGAGTTTAGCTAGATTCTGTGGCTGATAAATGAATAAAACAGGGATAAATTTGGGCTTCCGTAGCTGAAAAAGCTGGATTCTCTAGATCAATCAAATCTTGGTTTATAAGCACAAGAAATAATTGTCATTGGAGTTTTGAAACATATACTTTTTTCCTCTTGCAAAGGATTGTGTTTTTGAAGATGAAAACTTCCTTACTGCAAGTTTATCACTGCAGTCCCTGAATCGTTTGCTATATGATGATTTTATAAAATCCGTTTTGAAGATAATTAAGAAATTGGACCTGACTGTTCAGAAACTGGATGTTAATGAGCAGGTGAGACCTGAGGACTTGGCCATTAATTCCTGCTGCTGTAGGGGAACCAAAATCACATTCCCTATTTTCTTTTCATTATGCTTAGATAGCAACTTGTAGTGTCCTTGAAGTAATATTTGTACTAGACAAGATGTTTTAAGTCATATTCGTGAATGTTGCGTTGCAGTGTTAGGAAATGGAAACATCAGAATTGGTACAAGTTCACAGAATATTGTTTTAGACTCCCTACTCTGGCACCTACTGTTTTTCGTCTTTGTACTTGCTTTCTCTTTAGAAGCCAGGATCTCTTACTATGTATTCAAGTTATTGATGTGTCAGTGTCCTTTGTGTCAGACAGCTAGTAGCAGCTAGAAAAAGAAGAGACAGACTGTTTGTCTGGGAAAAAAAGTGTAAGTGCTTTCTGTGTTGTCACAGATCCAGTGTTCTCGCTTCAATGTATTTATTTTCAGGATGAAAATGAAACTGTCAGTGCGTTCATTGGGCCTACTTCTGACCCTGCTTCAAACCTTCAGCCAACAAAGCCGACAGATTTTATTGCCTTTATAAATCTAGTGGAATTCTGCAGGTATTATGTTTTATGTTTTTATATAACTTAGAAGTTATGAAATAACTGGAAGAAATTTGAAGTGAGATTAATTTCAGATGCCTGTTTCTGATTTGGGATGTTATTCCATATTTCAGAATGCACAAGGTGATTAGGAGTGAGACAGCGTTTCAGATACCTGGGTCATAAGTAAAAACATAATAGCTCATCAGCTCAGTTTTTTTTGTTTTGAGAGTTCAGGAGACGAGTAATTCACTTTCTTTATTCAGGTGCAGTTGTCTTTCAGTATATATGTTTTGATATCATACTGACCATATATCCTAAATACTTCAGAAACCAGAAGTACAGTCTTCATAGGGTAGTGTTTAGGCATGAAGTGAAAGGTAAAGCATTGTTTGCCTGTGGAGGTCCAGTTGATTTCCCCTCGCAATACTGCAGTAATGAACTGTGATATGTGACTATATGCGTTTGCATAAATTCAGTAATAAGACACAATGGGGCAGAAATGGCTTTGCACTGTAAAGCATAAAAAGGTTTTCTTCCTGTGCTTGCCTTAGAAGGCAGCATGTAATTATTCCCTCACTGTCTCAGGAGCTGTTCTGTTACAGCAATACTTCTCTTTCTTCTACTGATGTGAAAGCTTGAAAAAAAAAATTAAACAAATGTTTTATTGAGTTTCTTCACACTCTGCTCCCTGTATGTTTTCTGATTTAGAGAGATCCTTCCAGAGAAGCATGTTGAATACTTTCACCCTTGGGTATATTCCTTTGGTTATGAGCTTATTACACATTCAACAAGACTACCTCTTATTAGTGGATTCTACAAATTGCTTTCTGTTACAATGAAAATTGCCAAGAAAATAAAATATTTTGAGGTGAGATCTCTTTTTCCCTTATGGAGGAGTAACGTTGTATTGATGATGGTACATTTCTTTATATATACTCTCTTATGCACTATGGAAAATAGTTCATTGAAACTGTTACCCAGTTGTTTCAAATGTTTATAGCATCCTATGCCTCTAGTTACGAGCACATAGAAAGTAAAAATGTAGACTAGAACCCCAGTTTCTAAAGGGACACCATCCTTGTCATATTTTGAGTCATACATGTCTTGAGTAATATTAAGTGTGTTCCAAAAAGCACCGTATTAATGTTAGTTTCTAAGTTTTGAGAAAACAGACATGCATTTCAAGTTTTCATGGAAGCTAGTGCCATATTGGCCAGTGATGTATGTATTCAGACTTGAACTTGTGCTGCATGTTTGTACTGTGTACTACATTTTTTTAATGCTCCTGACTTGTGGTTTCTGTTTGGTAGAGTATCAGTCCAAGGAGTCTCAAAACATGTCCTGAAGACCCAGAAAAGAGGTCTTGCTTTTCACTGTTTGTAAAGTTTGGAAAAGAGGTAAGTTACTTTGCTAGCCAATTTTCTTAGTCAGAATATAAATATACATAATCAGATTTTATCTTCTGAGAAATCTTCTGAGAAATAGATTCATCTATGATATAAGTATTTCAGCTCCTTGAATTATGCAACATAGTGTGTATTTAAGATCTTTTTCTGTCTGTTTTTTGCTTAATGTCGAAGAGGTGTATTGATCACCTATTCATGTACAATTGAGAAATAATTGTACATTAAATACTGTCTGGTATCTGTCTGCAGGTGAATGAGATTCCAGTATTGGTTTTGAGTTGTTTATTTTACTTGAATATTATTATAGATAAATGAAGATCTTGAAAGGTTTACGATAATTCTTGATTTATTTATCTGAATTTTAGGTTGCAGCGAAAATGAAACAGTATAAGGATGAGTTGCTGGCATCCTGTCTGAATTTTCTGCTGTCTTTACCACATGACATTATCATGCTTGATATCAGAGGATATATTCCTGCACTGCAGGTAGGTCAAAGTGATGTACCGCTAACAAGCTTTTTTCTAGAACACATACAAAAATTCTGGAGCAAACTTAGTATCCTGTTGAGCAATTAAAACAACTATTACACTTTATATTTTCCATGAGATAGAATACAAGTGATGTTTTGAATGAACAATTAGATTGTCAGAATTTGCTTGTGCACTAAGCTGACTCTGTTAGTGCCTTTGTTGCAATAGAATATGTATCTCCTATGCTGATCTTGAGTGAAATGTTAAGTAGACAAACATTAATAAGAAAGAAAATACATGCTAAATGCTTTCAAATATATAGGGCTTTTTACCTTTGATTAATAGTAATAAAAATGTAAGTAATGAAAATCTGAAAGTAATAGTAATAAAAGTAATAGTAATGAAAATGAAAGACTGATTGTTTTACATTTGGCACATAGAATGCAT
The DNA here is from genome assembly GCA_032466535.1 of Forpus xanthops. Taxonomy (NCBI): domain Eukaryota; kingdom Metazoa; phylum Chordata; class Aves; order Psittaciformes; family Psittacidae; genus Forpus; species Forpus xanthops. The sequence goes on along the minus strand of JASSUY010001147.1, from coordinate 30,984 downwards.
TTAAACTGGGCCTTAGCTGTATCCCAATGGCTGATCTGGGACTGGATGCTTTGGAAGACTGGTCAGCTCACATCCCCAGACATATAATGCAGCCTTACTACAAGGATGTTCTGCCTCTTCTTGATGGTTATTTGAAAACCTCTACATCTTCAGGTACAAACAGGCAAAAAATTGTTATTCTTAAGGGAGAGGAAAATATTTTTTTTCATAGTTATGCCTAAAGATATAGACATGACATACTGTTTGTCTGTATTGTGGGCTTACTGTGGTTGGAACAATGTGACTTCTCTTACACCCCAGAACTTACCTTTGTTTTAAAATTAGGATTCATTTTCTGCTGCTGAGCAATCATTAATTATAGCCATTTTTTTATATCACTTCTCTGTGGTTTGTTCTTTATCTCCTTGAGTTAGCTTAGTTTTAACAAATAGAAACTTATTTTCCTCAATAAAGATTTTAAATGAAAGACTAATTGTCACATCTTAAAAACAAAACCAGGGTGTTTGGTTTTTTTTTAAAGAAACTGAGTAGGTGCATGAGGTGCTGGTACAATAATATATGGGGTTTTTCTTCATCAGTTGAATCTCAGAACAACTGGGAAGTGAGGAAACTTTCTCGAGCAGCCCAGAAGGGATTTAATAAGGTTGTGATACAGCGTTTAAGAAAAGCAAAGACTTTTTCAGTGGTAAGATTGCTGTTTCTTTTTAGAGTTAAATGAGAGTTAATCACTTCCCACTCTTTCTGTTCTTTCATTGCATGCATACGTTTTTTTTCTGAGGGTTATTTCTACCTTAGATGAGTTCAGTGAATCCTGTTCTGCAGTGTGGCTTTAAAAGCTGTTACATCAGCGCAGCTGGAAGGATGTCGTATTTGAGGATGAGAATGGAAATGAAGCAGGGAAAGGGAACTGAAAAAATCTTGTAAGTCAGCTAGACTGATAAAGTATGGAAACAAAAACTCCTACACCTAAAATGAGGTCCAAGCTTAACAGTGGTGCAGTGTGCAAATACCATTCGTGAATACGTAGCTTTACTTTTTGAGGGTTTAGGTTTTTTTTTTAGTATCTTGAGGACAGATTTATAGTCTTAGACATCAAGCATGTGTATAATTTTGACCAGTGGCTTCTCAAGTAGTTTAAGAATAAGCGTAGTTTTTTATTTCCCAGTGCACAAAGTAACTTGGAATAAACTCTTTTTAGGCATGAAACTAAGTTACTCCTATATATATGTAGCTCTTTCCAACCTAATGGTCTTTAAATGAGTAAATTTTACATCCCATACAGGCTGCTTATGAAAATCATTTGTCTGCTTACATACGGGTACAGGATCTAAACTTTAAGTTCTGGGATTAAAGCAAATGAAGGGAGTAATTTTTACTTCAGATTTCTTTCATTTTTTTAGCCTATTATGTCATTCAGTAGGTGTGTGTTATCTGTGATGATAAAATTTTATCCTTTACTTGAGAAATGGAAATTGAAAGACCACAAAATGTGATAAAATTGCCTTCCAGTCTTGCTTTTTCTTGCTTATTGAACAAAAACTGTTCTTGTTTGATGCAATTCTTCTCCTTGCATGTTCTTCATTTTACCTTTTTCATCCATGTGTTAACAAGAGACATAAAACATTCAGTATGTAAATCAAGTTATTTCTATATAGAAGTAGCTCTTCCGTCATTAATACAAGTGTGTTGAATTATTTAGGATGATAGTCCCTCCTTGGAAGCAGTGAGGATTAGAGTAGCAAGCCTTCTTGGATCTTTGGGAGGGCAGATCAACCACAACTTAATAACGGGTGAGTGTGTCAGTGTAAATAAAAAATGCTCTTCGCTGTTCAGTCTTTGGATAAGCATTATAATTTAATTATAAAATATATAAAATTAAAAGATGGACAAGTATAGTGAAATTATCTGATCATGAGATTTAAGGGATAAATACAGCACAGAGTTTAGTCTGTCTGAACACTAATGTAGTTGTATAGAAGTTCTGTTCCTTTCTTTTCATGCCTATGTTTGTTTTTTGTCTTTACCATCAGTTTTGTTTCTGCCAAGTACTTCTCTGTTGCTTATTTATAAATACTAAGGGAAAGTAGCATTTTTCCCTGGAAATCAAATAGAATGTGACTGGACTTTGTTAAGCAAATTAGCAAACATAGGAATATAGGGAGAAAGGAGAATTAGTATGGCAGTTTTCCTTGGAGAACATAACCATAAATGTAGTAACTTTATGTGCAGCTGCAGAAGTCTGTATGTTAGAACTGATCTGCTGTTATAAAAAATTGTTGAAGACTAAAGTAGTATATTGGATGTCTTAATGAAGTATTTTAAATCAAGTGTGATTCAATGTCTTCTGTGTTTATAATTGTCTCCAAACTTACCTGTTTTGACACTGGAGGCTGCCTTGAATGTATGCTTAAGTGTTGGCTGTGATTATTTTTCCATGTGGTAGTTAAACATCTCTTTGGATCTTCAAATAAAACCAGCCTTCTAACATACTTTTGATACACATAAAATTCAGTAATTTATAAAGCATTAATGTTGTATGGCAATCTAGCTGAAGCTGGAAGGTTACGTATTTTTTTTGACTGAGCTACAGAAATACTCTATGTGTTATGTAAAGTTTTTTTTTTTTTTTTTTGATCTTTTTCCAATGCATTAGCTACCTCTGCGGAAGAAATGATGAAGAAGTGTGTGTCCTGGGACACTGAGAAACATCTGAGCTTTGCTGTACCATTTGCAGATATGAAGCCCGTCATTTACTTGGATTTGTTTTTGCCTCGTGTGACTGAACTAGCTCTTTCTGCAAGTGACAGACAAACAAAAGTATTAATATTTTTTATGCATATTTTTCATGCTAGCTGATAAACACTGCACAAAATAATGTCTTTTTTGTTAAGAAATACTTGTTTTAACTAGTTCCAAGGTAGTAGCAATTGTTTCTTTGGTGCTCTTTCATGATGACATTATTCTGGGTGTTTAAAAGCTGAAGGGCGTAAGTTGCTATGAGCCAGCAGTGTGTTTGAATATTAGACCTAACATAAAAATGAAAATTTTAAACTAATTAATCTTCAGTGTTGTTTGGCCACCTCTTCATGGCTAGCCTATGCCCTTGTGGACCCAATCCAGCAGAATACTTAAATATTTTGCTGCTTTGCTGGATTGGGATGTTGATATCCAGAGAGTCCAAAATGGAGCTATCCTTGAAAGCACAATGATGGGTGACTTACCTAGTGACGAATTTTCTCCAGCTGAGAAGTGACTGCCCATGATAGAGACTAAAACACTAGGAGAAAGGCCAGTTAGAGTGTGTGTAAATGATTTCCATGGGCATGATCTGTTCCCAGAATGGTGTTTTAGCATAGACTGGAGTGATTTCTCAAGTATTATTGTGGCTTGTTCTCCTGCCCACGATTTTGTCTTCTCTGTGCAAGTAATGGATGCATAAGCAAAGGGATTTTTAAATTTCAGGTTGCTGCATGTGAACTGCTACATAGCATAGTCACATATATGTTGGGAAAAGCCTCTCAGATGCCTGATGGATGTCAGGGTCCCCCACCCATGTATCAGTTACACAAACGAATATTTCCAGTACTGCTTCGTCTTGCTTGTGATGTAGACCAGGTAAACAGATTCATTTATAAGCATTTTAGCTTGTTTAAAATACCTTTTAATGTGAGAATTGATTTATAATGTTTCTTCCCTTCATGTTATAGTGTGACAGTATTCAGTAAGGTTGACTTGCAGGTAAAATTGTTGAAATCCAGGAAGTTAGAATAATGTATTTTTAAAGAAGCACTGCTTTTTGTTCTTGCGTATTTTGAATAGCAAAATAGGATGTAAATATATTAGTGCTAGAAATATAGTTCATGTTTACTCTTTTCAGGTAACAAGACAGTTGTATGAGCCTTTAGTCATGCAACTCATTCACTGGTTTACCAACAACAAAAAATTTGAGAGTCAAGACACAGTGGTATTCCTGGAAGCTATCTTGGTAGGTCTTTCTCCTCTTTTTCTCTGTGCCATGTGTCTTTTTTTCTTAGCTAGCATTTTACTACTGAAAGAACCAGGAACCCATGAATAGCTATAATGTCTCCTTATTTGTCTGAAAGAAGGAAAAAAGTTTAATAACTTACTTTTTATGACCATTTAGTATTTCTTCACTGAGATTTTGATGACAGATTTCTCTATGTCTTTGGCAAATGTAGGTGTGGCATCTTTAGACTCTTTCTAGGATTAATGAAACACTTTTTATCATCGGTGTATAGAAGGAAGTACAGAAGTACTTTCACACACATCCCACTTCCCCAAATGGAATTTGTTTTGATGTGTACTTAATTTTTCTCTAAGTTTCTTTAAAGCTTTTGCACGTGGTGAAAGCAGATTTAAAACTGACTTTGACCTGAAGTAGTTGGAGGCAAGGTAGGTCAGGAGGTTTTGCAGTACTTTTTGTAAATAAAAATCAGTGTTTTCACTTGTAAAGCAGAGGAAATTGGCTCATCAGGAAATGAAGTGGCTTAGACAAGATTCCTAAACTGATAGCTGAGACAGGAATAGAAATCCAGGTGTTTGAGGCCTAATGCAGTCCTGTGAAGGCTTGAAATACTGCCCTTCCCTTGGATAATAGTAATTTTGAAGCTTCATTATTCTAGGACACTTTGAGTTTTTCAAGTTACAAATAATGCTGTCTAACTAAGCTGTCTAACACTGCACTGAGACAATGGCAGGTTTTGGGGTGTTCTTCGTTCTTGTAATGAAATACTCTTGTGCAATTGCAGAGTGGCATAGTGGATCCAGTTGACAGCACTTTGAGAGATTTCTGTGGTCAGTGCATACGAGAATTTTTGAAATGGTCTATTAAGCAGACAACACCAAGGCAGCAAGAGAAAAGCCCAGCAAATACCAAATCTCTTTTTAAACGTTTGTATAGTCTTGCTCTTCATCCCAGTGCTTTCAAGAGACTGGGTGCAGCACTTGCTTTTAACAGCATCTACAGAGAATTTAGGTGAGTAAACAGAGCTTGAAACACTAACTAACTTGGACTAAAGGTTCAAGGAGATAAAATGAATTAAATGTAACACTCAAATAGTCATCCAGTGACACTCATTCTATTAATGTATATGACAGCTGTAAAATTGAGTTACTCAGCTTATTTATCTTTAATTAGAATTTTGTAGTTTGGGCTTTCAGGGAGCAGGGAGCATATAAATTTAAATTTCTATGAAGTTTATGGGAGATAATTTATTCCTTTTAAATGTGGTCAGCAAATTTCCATGCTATTTTTTAGAATGGTTTCAATGTATTTGTGCAAATACCTTGTGCAGATTATTTCTACAATGTTTTAATTTATTTACATATTTATGAAATTAGAATGTCACACTTAGTGCTTCTTCTATTCAAGTTTCTCATCAAATGTATTCCTGATTTTTAAAGGGAAGAAAATTCTCTGGTGGAGCAGTTTGTATTTGAAGCATTGGTTGTATTTCTGGAAAGCCTGGCCTTAACCCATACAGATGAGAAATCATTAGGTGAGCTGTAATTAATTGAGTATGGAATCAAAAAAAAAAAAAAGTAAAAAAGTCATCCTCTTGAATCTTGAATTAGAAAAGAAAAACTGCTATAACTGTAGGAAAAGTAAACGTGCTTACTACTGCAACAAAGGAAAGATCACTTGCCATTACTCATAGAGAGGTCATTTGTACCTAGTTAGGAATTCTTTGAATCAGCTTCTTGCAAAATAAAAAGGTGGAAGATTTTGAGCCCAGGAGAAAGAACCTTTTCACATTCGAAGACTCACAGTTTTATAGTAGCCCTAAAAATGCTAGTGGTGCTTCTGATTTGAGTCCTGGGTTAGCAGTTACACAGTGTAAAAACGTAGCTTGGTCATAATCTTGAAGTATATTATTTTATAAAAAGCAAAATGCTCAAAAAATTGATATTTCTTTATATTCTGCAGGAGATTTCCACTGTTTTGTAATAACCTTTCCTGGCTGACTTGTTGTTCTTCTCTACAGCAGTTTGTAGCTGTGTGAAGAATCCATGATCTCTTCTGGTGTACTAATGATTCTTCAGTAAACCTGCTCCTTTATCTCCTTTTTTTTTTCCCCTCATGTCCTGGCTTTCATCCATTAATAGTAATTCGAACACACACACGAAAAAAAGGTGTTAAACAGCTTTATTTCTTTACGAGAAAACAGTTCAGGATATGATAAAGTGGCCCCAGAAAAAAAGTAAAATGGGAATATTTTGCAGTTTCTCTAAGCATGATCACAGAAAGCAGAATACACAGTTTTACAGCAGATGCCTCATGTTTGGCTAAGGCCATGTTGCCCTAACTGCTATTTTGTAATTTTATTCTATGGGCTTGAAAAATTTATTGTAGGAACACAGAGCTGATAGACACTATCCTGTAAGTCTCTTGCATCATTTCTGTAGTGCTAATACCTCTATTTGTTTAACCAAGTTACTAGCATTTACTTAATAGATGTCAATTCTAACAGGTACCACTCAGCAGTGTTGTGATGCAATTAATCACCTGAAGCGCATAATCAAGCATAAAGCGCCTTCTCTGAACAAGGAAGGGAAACGGCGAGTACCACAGTCAGTAATTTGCCAGTTTTGGGGTTTTGTTTGTTTTTTTTTTTTAGTACTGCTTTCTACTTAATGATGTATGTAATTCTGTCCAACACTTGGATTCTGAATGTGGAAATCATCCTGTGGCTGTTGCTGATACAAATCTCCTGATATGTCTATGGAACCACTGATGGGAAATGCTGGACATGATTTTACAAGATCATGACAGTCACTTTTTATTCCAGCATTGTGATCTTGCTTTAGTTTGGCAAGAACAGGTGCAAACAAAAAGCAGATTTCCCTCACAGCAGTGTTCATAATAACACTAGCACTGGTGCTACAAAGCACTTGGAGGAAGTTCCTTTGGAGTCTTTCTTGTTGCTCTTTAGTGTTAGGCAGAAGTAGGACAAGCGGCAATAGAGTGATGGTTAGCAGTTGAAGAGAGCTAGTGAAAAAGGTGGAAGAAGCAAGAATGGATTCAGTATCAGGCTGGATGAAGCTGAGTCATCTGGTCTGATCACATAGCTGTCTGCTGACCCTGCCTTGAGCAGGAGGTTGGACTAGTGACTTCCTCAGGTGCCTTTTTACCTGAATTATCATGGGATCCTAAAGAAACAGAAAAGTGAAGTTTGAGAATTAGCTCACTGGTATGGCATTTGGTAGGTTAGCAGAGTGGATGATTAGGGACCGGAAGAGAAACTGGAGGGGCTTATTTAAGCTTCAATATTTTATTTCTTTGTTAGCAAAGAGAAGGAAAGGGACCTGATTCTGATTTTTAAATTGTTGCTACAAAGGCTATGATCTGAGGATCCAAAGTAAACTGAGAAGGGAAAGCAGTGCAAGACATGCTTGTAGATGAGCTCTGTCTTGTCGAGAAGATGGGTTGTGCTTAGATAGATAAAAGGACTTTGATAATGCTCTCAGAACACTGTGATTTATTTTTTTTAACTGGAAGACACTGGTTTCTTGGTAGATACCAAGAGGGATTGTTAATCCCTAATATTTTTGTGCAGAGGATTTCCAGCTACTAAGTCAGTATGCCTTTTGGATGTTGTCATGTGGCTGTTAAAGCAGTGTGGACGACCTCAGACAGAGTGCCGACATAAAGCCATGGAGCTCTTCTATGAATTTGTTCCTTTATTACCAGGTATTTTAAATCATAATGCCCCATTATCTTTTCTATCTAAACACTATGCACAACTTCCATCCATGTTTTCTGTGCAAAGTATTAATTACAAGAAGAAATATTTTTTTACTGAACGTCTGTTCCCTTGGTGCTGTTAAGCAGAAATTGAATAGTTGCTCATATTGGAAATCAAATACTGTGAGAACCTTATGGTTTGTGGGGTATTTGTGGGCATAAATGAGGGTTTTATTGTGAATTTCCTTCTAGCCAAACAGGAGAACTTAGAGGCCCAGAGCTGCTGTTGTATCCAGTTATGAACAGTATTTGCTGAGTGGGAGCTAGTGGGAGTGCCTCAAAAATTTGCTGCTTCTTTGTGGGTAATTTAAGTAGTGTAACCAAGGCTACACTGGAACCATCACCTTCTGTGCTAGAAGATCCAGTTGAAAACACAAAGTTTAGGCATGTCCATCCATTTGCCTCTAATTCCTTACTACTTTGAAGTGTTTTGTTTTTTTTTTTTTTTTTTCCCAGAGAATTTGTATTTCTGTTTCTATTTCTACCAGGAAATAAGTCTCCCTCTTCTTGGCTGGCTGATGTTCTAAAAAACCAAGATGTTTCTTTCCTCATTAACAAATTTGAAGGAGGTGGCAGCGATGCTCAAAGTCCATCTGGGATACTTTCTCAGCCGACTCTCTGTGGTATGGAGGAGCCCTTCAGTTTACAGACTGTAATGCGGTGGATGGATATGTTCTTAGCAGCACTGGATTGCTACAATACATTCTTTGAGCTGCGAATGATCAAACCTCCTGAAATACTGGGTGAGTGAGTAACTGTTGCATTAGGTTCTTTCATGTCTGTTAAGGAAAGCCCATCCAAGATGAGTTACTAACTAGAACTTTAAGCTTTATTCTTACATGCAGAATTGGTGAATTTGACAAACTCTCCCAAAGGCTTCCGTAACAGTTGTTGCACTGGGATGTTTTTTGGTAAAGAAGTGCTTTGTTAATAGTGCATCTTAAAATGTTTCCTTTTAGTCTTAGAAATACACCTTTACATTTCAGTCTGAGAGTCGTCACTCACCAGCAACTTCTTTTACTCTCCCATCTTCAAAAATTATTCTGTACAGCTAATTTCTCTTTAGTAAGAAGAGCAACAGGTTATGTATGTATGTGTTTGTTTGCTTGTTTTCCCTCAATCCTTCCAAAGCTGTTTACCTACTCTTTATTAATGGCTGAAGAATAAAGGCACCTTTTCACTTCAAGCCCTATACATTTTCCCTTTCTTCAGTTTCTGATGCTTCACCTGCATCAGGTCCAAACCCCTTGTATTTGAATTTTGATTGGGTGCATAGTCATACCTTGTATAGCCATAGAGTCTCTCAAAGAGTTTTTCTTTTAATTATTTATGCCAGTCTAAACAAAATGCGCTTTTTTTGTGTGTCAAAGATAATACCACTTGCATAGTTATTTTAATGTGAAGTCATGTGCAAGTTCCAAGTCACCTGTTTGTGGGTGTCATCTCTTGGTTTAAAACCATACTGTAAGGTCTTTGTTGGATGCAGCTAGCATCCAGTTAGTTGAGAGCTGCTGTATCATTTCAACTTGGTCTGATTCTTCTTAGGTATAAATGCCAGATCCTCATTTTTAGAAGCTGTACAGTTCTTCCTGGAAACTATTGCTTTGCATGATATCAATGCAGCAGAACAGTGCTTTGACTGCAGATCAAAAGGCAGCATGTTCAGTCCACAAGAGAGAGACACATATAATTACAGCAAGTGTACCATTATAGTCCGAATCATGGAGTTCGTCACCATGATCCTGGAAACATCCCAGCAGGATTTCTGGAAGGTAGGCACTAAAATCTGTAGTGGATAAAGGATACAAATTTTATATGTAGTTAAAGATTTGTGTCTTCATTGTGAGGTTAGTTCACTGGAGGACATCATCTTTCTTGGTGCTTTAATTGAAATCGATGTGTCGCAAACTGTTATAGTCTTAGCGTGTAAGTGAAAAGAATTGAATTGCACAGTTGAATTTTAGTGGAGGATGTAGTTTTAATTCCAGGAAATAATGTTTCCTGTATATTACAGATGTATATTGACTTATCGGTTCCTGTATGTTGACTGTGAGATTGTTGTGTTACTATGGAGTACTTGCAGTGAATATTTCCTCTATGACTCCTGACGGCCTTAAATGTGTGGAGGTGATAGCTGCTTAAAAGTCAGAGGCAGATTGTGGTATTTCTTTCTTGAATTCAATATAGATACTAGGTCTCTCAGTTTGCCTAGCTTTGATGTAATATAAACTCTACTTAACTATATAAAGTATAGTACATATAAGTCTCTTACGAAATTTACACTGCCAAGTTTAGTTCTGAGGCTGTGACTGTTATTTTCAGTAAATCTCTAATAGTGTGCAGAGGTATACATTCCGGATTTCAAGGTGATTACAGGTGTATAATCCAGACTGAAACAGGCCTATGTGGACTTAAAAGATCTTATGTGCAGTTTGATGAGATAGCATATATGCTATGTATATTTTTATAGATACCTCATTTCTGTGGATTAGCACAATTATTTGAAAGTCAGGCATTTCACAGAGTAAGAGAATGTTACTTAGTGAGGGTAGTTACTGTTCCATGTTTGGTTTCATTTTAGGTAGAAGAACTAATGGTAAGTTATGAGGAATATAATAGGGAAATTTAAGCTAATTTTTAAATAAAGCTTTTGTTTAATGTTTTATTATTTTTAGCTACTTGAGAAGGAACTGCTTAATGCAAATTTTATAGAGCTTCTTGTGATGACAGTGTGTGATCCATCATATGTGGGCTTTAATACAGCTGATGTACAAGTCATGAAAAATCTCCCAGATATCTCAGTCAGACTCATGAAAGCTTTGATGAAATCTCCCTATAAGGAATCTTTGAAACTGTGCATAAAAAAGAGAATCACACTGCAGAGGTAAGTGGGGATTTTCTGGTAGGCATGAATCAGGAACAAATGCCACCAACCTATGAAAAATGGAAAATATATGTGTGTGGTTGCACGTGGAGCTCCCCACCAACATAATGTTACTTCTTCTCTTTTCTCATTAGCCTTGAGGACCTTTGTTCTGTTGATCTGTTTAATTCAGAGGCACGTTTTGATCAAGTTAGGTTTAGTGCTGTCCTTTCTGCCTGCAAGCAACTCCAAAAATCTGGCCTGCTTCATTCTGTTCTTCACAATCAGGTAATTGTTTATCCAGAAAATAAAGATGAATGTTTTTATACAGTCAGGGGCTTTTCTTGTGTAGGATGCCAGTATGACAACAGAGAACAGACCGGATGAAGAAGTAAAGTGAGATCAACCATGAAGAGCTGAACTTGAATGGGACCAGAAATAAATATTTAATTGTTATTCTACAAATCTGAGTAGCACAATACTTGAGGTTTGAAAGATCTTTGTAGTTACATTTGTCTTTCTCCAGTTTCCAAGATCTGGAAGCAACCAGAATTTACCTATAACTTCCTTTTAGTGAGCTTCACAAGACTGAAAGATCAAAAAATCAGGATTCACTGTCCTATAAAGGACACATTTTTCAACAATTTTTAAAGAGAGAGCATTCAAAGTGGTGAGAAAGATTAGAAAATTAATACCTTCTGGCTGGTCAGAAGCAGTATAGTGAGTCTGAGTTGCAGGAAAACAGGATAGAGAGCAGTTGGGAGATGGGGATCTAGGCTATTGTTCTCAAATTTTACGAAGCTTCTGTTTGTAGTAAATCTCTTTTATTTCAGGCTATAGAACAGCCACAGACAGAGAATTTGTCTATTGGTGAGCAAGGCTGTATGTAACAATTAACAAAATATTTAATTTCTGTGGGGGTATTTGTCATCCATCCTTTATGTCAAAACAAAAGCTAGAGCTGTAATTGTAGGATGGTGATACTGAAGGAGCTGCATGGTTTACCTTTCGTGACCCATCTGGTTTGACTAAACTGTTCATTTTACTTCTGTAGTAATAGTGTTTCCTGGAAAAAAAAGAAGTTTGGGGGAAGGATCAGAATCTTTTGAAGATTTTCCAATTACTGTTAGCTTGTTCTGAACTTTGTACACAACAAGGTTGTCTCATTTAAAATCTTGTTCTTCAGTTAGAAAGGTGCCTTGTCATGGTATATTTGCCTCACTTTATAAGAAGATGACCTGGAGTTAAAGTGGTTTCCTTAACTGTACAGGTGGATTGGAAGGCCCTTTTGTTAATTTTTTTTTTCAGCATATATTAATTATCACTTGTTTGTTTGTTTATTTCCATAGGATGGAGAGCCTCCTTTCTCAGTTGGCTCTAAACTTCTTTCAGTTATTTATAAAGGCATTGCACCTGGAGGTGAAAGAGTATCTCTTCCTCTGTTAGACGTCAGCAGTAAGAAACTAGCTGATAGACTCCTGCAGCTAGCATTTGATATTGATGACCAGGTAGGATACAGTTCTCCAGTTTCAATTCTCAATCATCATTTACTACTTATCATCAATAGTCTTCTACCCATATTTTGTGTAGCAGAGACTGATGTTTTATTTATTGTATTACAAAGGAGCTGTGACAATTCTCTGGCTTAATAGAGTGACAATTGTAGGTAACAAGAATTTTAGTGTCCTGTTTATACTTTATTTTTGTGCTTTCTGGTAACATAAAAGAGTTTGGGATAGAAGCTTTAAAAAACTCATGTGAATGAATGAAATTTGATATTCTTAAGGGTAACTGTCTCTCTGCCTTAATTTTCACAGCATGAGGAGCTAGTAAGTCTGCTCTTGAACACAGTAGTGTTATCTGTGCCACTATCAGGAACATCCCAGAAGAACCTGCTCAATTTCTGTCATGGACAGTATTTCTACAGCCTGTTCTCAGAAACCATTAATCAACAGCTGCTGAAAAACCTGGATGTGATCATAGTCCAGCTTATGAAATCATCTGTCAGTAACCCCCAAATGGTATTGAACTTCTTCTTTAAAAGGGGAATATTAGAATGTTAGGAGTAACACTTTTTTTGTTGTTACAGGTAGATGTAACTGAGTGTGTTGGAAGGAATAAGTGTAATTGGTTGCACTTTGGACAGCATTACATTGATAGGTTTTCAGGTTTGAGTTTTCCTTTTATCATGGCCTGGTGGCATTATCTTCATGATCTCTGGCTACCTGACATAGGCTGCCTGTCTCATGTCAAAATGAGTGGAAAGTGCGTACATATTACCTATTTTGAGATTTTAGGATTTCAGGGTTTCTTTGCATAGGACTTGATATCAAGAATGTCAGTTCAAAACAAGTCTGGTAGTCCCCCTCTACTGTGCATTGATTTTCATTGCAGAGTGGTCGCGGAGTATGTAGACTGGATTTATTTTGGATAAAAATAAACTGTAAGGTTAACTTCAACCACTAATGGGCATAGGACAAGAGCAAAGTCCATAGGACAAGAGCAAAGCTAGTATTAAAAAGAGAGATATACATACACAACTCCCTGGGACCTGAAATAAATAGAGAGTAGTTATCATGTCTTCATTATCAGTGCCAGTTTTTTTCTTCAATGGTCTTTCTTCTGTTGATCCACACTGCCTACTCAGTAGTGTAAGATATACAGCTCATCTTCAAATCTACAAAGGAGACATGTTATAATGGAAAAGCCTCCTTTCAGTGCTTCTGACAAACAGAAGGATCAGAAAGAAAGATCAAAAGTTCACTTTCCCTTTTGCTTAAAAAGACACTTGAAAAAGCAGAGAATCCTTTTAAAAATAATTACATCTTTTTTTAAACCAAGATGTTATGCTTAAAGGTGTTACTTCCAAGGAATGTGTTAAAAGACTGGGAGCATACTTTTTTGTAATACCAGGAATTGTTTAATTTCATCACAGAGAGATGTATTTATGTTGTTTAAAAGGCTATTTCTTGTGATTTGCTTTTCCGTCCAGGTTAGTACCATTTTGAATGGCATGTTAGATCAGAGTTTTAGGGAGCGTACTGTACGCAAGCAGGAAGGAGTGAAACTGGTCACAGCTGTACTAAGAAACTGGGAGAAACTGGACAGTTGGTGGGCCAAAGGTTCAACTCCCGAGAGTAAAATGGCAGTCTTGACCCTGCTGGCAAAAGTTCTGCAGGTATGCATTACTTTACAAGCTCCAGGTAACTTTTCTGATGCTGTAGGAATTGGGTCTTGTTTTCAAGAAACACTATTTCATTCTAATGATTTATATTGGAAAAAAAAAGTTGGAGAATATCAGAATCTGATTTTATTTGCAAAGCACAGAAAAATATTTAGACAGGCAGAAATGTCTAGATTTTGCACCACCCCCTTTTCTTTTTTTATGATTTCTGTCATGTTTTAGCTGCCTCTTTTCCTTTTGGAGAATTGCTTCAAGTGCAGGGAGTAAACTTTGAAACTGAGCAGCCCCGATAATGTTCTTTGTCATGTTGGCATCCAGAAAGTCACAATGGAGGTGTTCTGCCCATATCAGCAGACTGCAGAAAGATCTTCAAAAGCCTTTGCTTTCACTTTATTTGGTGGTTTGATCTTTTTTTCTTTATTTTAAAAACATAATACACTTACTTTTCCTATGGGGTTTTTTAGGAACTTGCAGAAGTAAGCTGTGTGCAAGTATACGCAAAGATCACTTACTGAGGATTGTTGTCTTTTTTTTATGTAATTACTTCTTTTAACCTTAATTTGTTCTAAAGGCATCTGTTGGGTCACAGCATGTGAGCTATATTGCTGTATTAGCTGGCAGTGAAGTGACAAGCAGGAAATCTGGCTTTGAGAGGGAGCTTAATGTTTTCTTGATCTGGAAAATACCCAACAGTATGATTTTGTTTGTGGTGTTTAGGAGCTTTTAGAATTCTCCTTTGTTTTAAAACCAAAATAATTCTGTATGTGCTTTTCATTAAGTCAGTGTTAAGAAACTGTTAGTCAGTTAAGAAACAATCCTATAGCTCATGGGGGTTTTTATTGCTCATTAATACAGTGATCTCTTTGACTAGTGAAAAAAAAAAAGAATCCTAATTGTCTTGTTCCTTCTGTTATTCCAGATAGACTCTTCAGTTTCTTTCAATACCAGTCATGAAGCATTTGCAGCTGTTTTTAATACCTATACCAGTCTACTTACTGATCAGAATTTAGGCTTAAATCTTAAGGTAAATTGCTCAGTAGTGTGTCTTCCCTGCCCTCCCCAGACTAGAATGTTAGTTGTTCATGAAATTCTCTGTTGTTTGGCTTAAATTTCACCTTAGTTTGCACAGTAACATAGATACCATTTCTTCTTTTTTTTTTTTTTTTTTTCTGTGCTCCATTCATCATCCTAAAAATTGTAAATTGTCCTTTTCATTCTTCAGACAGAAGGCAGTATCACAGATGTCATGCTTTGGTTTTAGGTGCTCTTTTGTATTCCTGCCCAAATGAAAAGATAGGTAATTTTTAGGAAATACAAAAGTTCTCTCAGTTGCAAATTGTTTAGAACTCTGTAATTTTCATTTGAGAAATGGCAGCTTAATAAGCTTTTAGCAAGCAGCAGCACATTAAATTACAAATTTGCATGATTTTAATATCTATGTCTCAAGTGTGAAACCAGTACTAATGGATTAACTGCTGTCTGTGGCTTGGTCAGGAGAGGGAGATAAAGTGCTGCATATTGAAAGTGCAGGTTATAAAGGACTGTGGAGCGTAAGGTTGGGACTAGAAGATTAAAAATTTTGTACTCATTAAACAGCTTTGCATGTTTGCTTCTCAGCCAGCCTGACTTTAGCTAGACAATATATTCAAAATAATGAAGTTGGGGATCGTGTTTTAGCTGCCGCACTGCGCATTCAATCAGTGACTTGTGTGAGAATGGATGCTTGCTTAAAGGAACAATGGGGTCTTATTCATACCCATATCAGCCATGAATTATTAATTATCTTTTAACTCAAACTCAGTAGTGACCAAAGCTGATTTCTGAGCTGGCGCCTGAAAGGTGAGCAGCTACATAACATCTCTTTAGCAGTACACCGAGCCATTGAAATCAGTAGCCACAGCCACCGCTGCTATATTGTGGTCCTATTTAGATTGCTTCATCGTAAGAGAATAATATATTTTTTTAGTTTGAAATTACTTGTTTGGTTTTGTCTGTTTTGGTTTTTTTTTTTGTTTTTTTTTTTTTTCCAGGGCCAAGCAGTGATAATTCTCCCTTTCTTCACTAATTTGACTGGGGAGAAACTTCACGACCTTAAGAATGCTCTTGATCAACTTGTGGCTTTCAATTTTCCAATGAGGTCTGATGAGTTTCTCAAAGGAACCTTGAGGCACAATAACTATGTAGACTGCACTAAGAAGGTCAGTGTTTCTAACAAGTATGTAATTAAAAGTCTAAGCGAACTGTGACTAGAAACAGTGTTTCACAGGATATGGAATTATAGAGTGGGAGTGAATTCACAGAAGAAAATTAGCTTTTTAGTTTCTGAGTTATATCTATTCAGAAGTTCAATGTACAGATGCACGTTAAACAAGCATACCCTTTTGTGTATCTGCTTCTGCTCAGTATTGAAAAATGATGATATAATTTCATTGAAATTATTTGATCCAGCGTGGCTCCTTTTGTTACTCATTACTTCTTTTTCAGTTTTTAGATGCATTAGAGTTGTCTCAGAGCCCAGTGTTGTTGCAGTTGATGACAGAAGTCCTCTGTAGGGACCACAAACATTTCATGGAGGACTTATTTCAAGCCAGCTTCAAAAGAATTTCCAGAAGGTCAGTCTGTTGGATTTTGCTCTTGTTCTCACTGAATTTTTGCAGAAGCAAATGTGCTTCCCCTATTGTATTGTACTTGCAATAGTGATGATTTACAGCAAAAAGTTTTACATGATAGTTTTCATTCATATTTTGCTTTGTCTTCACGCTTCCAAAGTATTTCTATAGTATCAACAAGTAGCACCATTTTCCAGATGACACTTCCAAAGCCTGGACAAATTTTGTAAAGCTTTCTGTAAATTAGTTTTTCTGGCAGATTTCAGTTGAAGGTAGTAATTGTTTGTGATACCTATGTTTGCTATCCCTGTATAAGTTGATAGCACTTAAACTGACAGTGAATTATTTTGTTCAACCCCTTTGAAAATACAGTAGCACATTTATTTAATTGAATATTTCCAGGGTGGTAGATTGTAGACACAAGATGTGCTCTGTCACCTCAGAAGAGGTCTTCAGTCTCATCCAAACCAAACATTTCCAATTCATAATAGGCGAGTAAGTAGTGACTGGTTTGGAACATGTAGTTTCCTGAACCAGTTCACTTATCTTAGGCCCAAATCTCATGTCTAAAATTTAGCTTTTGTAAAATTATTCATAACAACAATTTATCTAGTACTGTTAGGCTTGATAGGCCATAACAGTGAAGTCTCCTTGTTTTTTTCCTTCTTGTTTGCCTCCATCCTTCACATGCACCAGATAAACTTACAGGGTTTTTAGGTTGTTCAGTGAAAGGAACTGAGAAAGCTAATGCTTGCTTTTGGATTGAACTAACAAAAGATATGCAAACAAGTTTACCATCTGTTGCTGAGTAGGAAGCTGACATTTTCTTTGGAGAGCTCCACAATAAGTGATGATTCAGTCTGATCTTTCCTGTCTTGTAGGATGATAACCCAAGAGGGTATGAATGCAGGCAACAAAAATTTTAAATGTGGCAGGGGTTTGAGACATAAATGGAGCCTGGTAAAAGTTTTATATTTGAGATTTCCATCTTGTTTAGGAGCACCACTGACAAACAAGTGTTATTGTTGGACACCATTCACAAAATGTTCCAGAGTGAAGAACTGCTTTCAAATACTACTCGTCAAGCATTTATGGATCGTTCTCTCCTCACTCTCTTATGGCACTGCAACTTGGATGCACTGAGAGAATTCCTTGTCAAAATCATAGCACAGGCTATGGATACACTTAGTTCCAGGTTTACAAAGGTATTAATTCTTTTTTTTTTTTTTTTTTTTGGTTGGGTAAGATCTAATAAAATGTTGATGTTGCTATGTACATTTCACGTAGCTTTGAGTGAAATGTTAATTGCAAGTGTTTGATTGCTAGTTTTCTGTATCTTGGAGCAGAATTTTGTGCCAGTTACATAGTTTGATTATTATTGAGAAACTTTTCTTTATTCCTCAACACACTTTCAGAGTTAATGTATGATTGCATATCTACTGGGTATAAAAATCTAAGTTGAAATCATAGGCATATATAAAGGGTTCTGAAATTCTGTCAAATGCAAAACACCTATTCTGATTTTGAAATATAAAAGCTGTACAGAATTATAACCTGTTACTACATTTTAGGAGAGAGATATTCATCCTCCATAATGAAAGCTCTTAAATTAAGTGCCTCACTTCTAGAGAAATAAATACACCTGCTCATCATTGCAAAGATCCTTCAGCAAGGATTTAGTAACACTGATTTCCTTTCTCTATTTACAGCCTATCCTCCAATTTAGAGTATAGTTAATGCAATGAATTTGTTGTCAGTGGAGATCTCTGCTCTTGTTATAGTCCCACCATGTTTCTGTTGCTGTAATTATTGGCACCAAAGGGAGGTGCATAAAGAAACTTACCATGATACCCAGTATGGTAACAGATACATATGTTTTGTTTACAGGTGTAACTAGTCTGAGCTGTTACTTGTTCTGCTTATTTTACTCCAATATCACTGTAATGATTTTGGCCAATTTTAGTTAAGATGGCTTGCCTAATAAGGAGCAGGTCAACATAGTTTTAATACCTGTATTACACAGAATCTGTCAGTTTTTTATCAGCAGCAGCTCTTTTCTCTGTTTTGAAAGGCAAAGTAAGCAGAAGGCTGTTTAGTAGAAACTACAGTAATTGTGGAGCTGCTTAGGAAGGGCACGATCCAGAAATCTTTCTGAGGGTTTGTTTATTTGTTTCCAGTCTAATGAACATGCTTTTGACACACAACTCACCAAGAAAATGGGCTATTACAAGCTGCTAGAAGTGATGTATGTGCGTCTCTCAAAGGAGGATGTTTACTCCAAGGACTCTAAAATTAACCAAGCTTACCGTGGCTCCGTGAATGTAGAAGGAAATGAACTTACGAAGATGCTAGTAAAGTAAGACTATTATTTTATTTTGTTTTGATTTCTAATTAGGTTTTGAGCAGATAGGTTTTTAAGTATGCCATATAAAGCTGAAGATTGATTTGTGCAGGGGTATATGTAATTTGTCATGTAGCTTTTGATTTTAGATGGAATACACAAATTGAATTTGCATTGACAGAATGATCTCTAGCATAGACTACAGTCCTGTGTCAGAATAACTTTTGCCTCCTGCTTTTGCCTTTTTTTTTTTTCTATTTGTTAAGCTTGTGCTTTTATTTTTGCTTTTCAGTGTGATTCATGGCCTTCAATTTGTATTTTTATGATTTCGGTTTCAGTGTACTTCCACTTTTATGTAGAGTATGGTTCTGTGTTGTAAACTGGGTATTTATATGATTGATGAGAAGACGGGATAGGGTTTCATTTACATTTCATAATACAGTGGCACACCCAGTAGGTGTAATATGGTTTAATCACCACTGCAGAGGAGGACAAAAGATTAATGCTTGAATATATATGCTAATATGACTTAGTTCATTTAATAGCCTGGAACGAAAAGGTCTGAATTGCTGTTCACTTTTTTTTGCTTTGGTTTAGTTTTATTTTACAATACTATGTCCTGTGAGGACTTTAAAGCAGTTCTTGGCTGTGATTTGCACATCTATGAATGGCTATGGGCAAAAGAACTGTAGAAATTGCATCTAAACTGGTTTTCTCTGGCTAATTTATAGCATAGGTTAGCAAGCCTATCCATTCATAATTTCTTGGGAAATTACAATGAGAGAGATTTATGTATGTGTTGAAACATATCTGTGTTTTATCTGAAAGTGGCCTATCATATTTCTGACATTAAGGATGTGCTGTGTAAATACTTTGGGAAGTTATCTTTGCCATTTTGAATGGTTCCATTTTAGCACAGTATAGCTGTGGAAACCCTGGTTTAATCTGGTACTGCTATAATAACAAAGATTTCTTGAAATTCTGTTGATTCACTGATCTCTGACTGGGACCTTTCTTGTGCTACTCAGAAAGACTTCTGATGGTATTTCCTTGCCTGTTTGTATTTTAAGGTCATGCTATGATGCATTTACAGAAAACATGGCAGGAGAAAGTCAGCTGTTGGAGAAGAGGAGACAGTATCACTGTGCAGCATATAATTGTGCTATTGCTGTTATTAGTTGTGTTTTCACTGAAAGTAAATTTTACCAAGGATTTCTTTTCACAGAAAAATCAGAAAAGGTAAGAAGCTCTTACTGCTGTAGCAGGCTTCTAGAAATCAGACACAAAGTGGCATTACCTGATTACAATGAATCAAAGAAATGAACCTGTATTATATGCAGCTATATTAGCAAACTACCCAGTAAGGCAATGAAAGGAGTCATAGCTGACTTCCTTGCATTCTTCATGCAGTTTGAATTGATGATGAAGGTTTTAACGTCCACTTAGAAACGCGTGAAGTGGTAATACATTTACCCTGTTTTTCCTCCACTCTCAGTCAGTTTTCTAAAATATGAGGAAAAAAACCTATTGTTTAAGTTATCCGGTGCTTGAAATATACTTGAATAAGAGATACTCTCTACAGAGCACATAGTACTGTGTATTCTTGAGTAGTTTAATAGTAAAATTTTCTTCAGAGTATTGATCCAGAAGTGAAAACATGCTGCATTTTCTATATTGTATATTGATCTGGTTTGGAGTTTTTAAAAGAGGAGATAAAATACTTCCAGAGCAGTTGCTGTTGTGTGCATAATTATAATTTGGGTATTTCCAAACATGATTTTGCTTGCAGAACCTTCTGATTTTTGAAAATTTGATAGACCTGAAGCGTCAGTATACCTTTCCTATAGAAATAGAGGTAAGTGGAATTGCTGGGCTTTAGTGTTCCTAGGTAAAAAAAAATGAGTATGGCTTCAACAAGGTAGTCACTGTAGGCCAGGTCGGTTGTCACATACAGAGGAACAGAATTATGTATTGAATAAAAAATAAAGTACTCCTCTAATGTTTTAAAATATATTTTTCTGAGAGAAATCCCGGCTTGAAATTTAGAACACACCTGCAGTGTAGTTAACTTTAATATACATTTTAGCACGCATACTCTTGCAGTGAATGGCTGTAGGAATAACTAATTTTGTTCTTGCTCTGTATCATTAATTATAACTGTGTACTACATGGGATTTCTGTTCATGTTAGATAGTTGTGATTATTTTTGGCACTTCTGTAAATAATTGTAAATAAACTGTAAATTAAAAGTAATAATAATTTTCAAACTTTATTTCTTGCTGTTTAGGTGCCTCTGGAAAGGAAGAAGCGGTACATTGCTATTAGAAAGGAGGCCAGGGATGCAGGGAATAGCGGTCAGGGTATGAAAGTCACTTATGACTATGAAAAAAAAATGCATTCTTACCCTTTCATGCAGTGTTCGTTGATGTGTTGCTAATTGGCTTCTATAGGAGAAGGAACAAATAAAAGCATTCAATGTGCTTAATCTAAAAACCAATTCCCACCGACCCTCAAGTTTTAATAGCAAATAAAGGCTTACTTCTTGTAATTGCCTTGATTAATGGTTTATTCTTTTTTCTATTTAGATGAACCCAAGTATTTAGCTTCTGCATCATACATGATGGATAGCAGTTTGAGTGAGGAAATGAGTCAGTTTGACTTTTCTACTGGAGTCCAAGGTTTTTCTTACAGCTCACAAGGTATTGCAGCTAGCAGTGCTCGTTTCAGGAGAAAGGTAATTTTTTAGTGACTTACATGCTGTGAGGAAGAAAAGTTTTATGCCTTGTAATAATTGCATACATTCGTTGGGATAAGAAAGAGAAATTTCTAGTCTTCTGTTTTTTTTTTTACTTGACTAAGAATGCATCCCTCCAGAACATGAGGGAGAGGACTTGATCTGTGTTGCGTCAGTCATTTTCTTCTTCCCTTCTCTCTGGAGAAAAGCTGTGCCCTACCTTGGTTTTCTAAGGTTGAATAATGTGAATGAAGTCCAGCCAGAGTTGTAAAAAGGTACCTGTAAACAGTATATTGTGGTGGTTGTCTTCTCTCTCGTTCCGGCAGGTAGTAAATTCAGGGTTAACATGAACTTGACATCTGTTGGCACAGAAAATAAGATGATGTGTACAGCTGGTACATGTCTGTGGGAGGTGCCTGTTTGAAAACACATGTAATGTATTCCCTGTTGCACACACTGAGCATATAGTAGAATCTGGAAGCACAGATAAGATCAGAATGACTCATGGCTTTATCATGATTTTTTGAAAAATAAAGTATTGCTACTAATCATAGTAACACTTTTTTTTTTTTCAGGAGCCCACAGAATACATGGTTTTAAATGATGAGATGGAACTTGAAATGGATGAATTCAACCAACATGAATGTATGGCTTCTATGACCACTTTGATTAAACATATGCAGAGGAACCAGATCACACCCAGAGTGGAGGAGGCCAGTATTAACTAAATTATTGGCAATCTTTCACTAACTACCAAGAAAAGGGAGTCATGCTGGATCCACTTACTTACTTTCTTAGCTGTATTATAATGAGACTTGTGTGCTGGTAATTCTGTTTGATCCATAAAGTGAAATTATTTTTGCTCATTTCTTTTAAATTTCAGGGTACAGTTCCAGTAGATCTTCCTCCATGGATGAAATTTCTGCATGGCAAATTAGGAAACCCATCAGTACCACTAAATATTCGCCTCTTCATAGCAAAACTTATTGTTAACACTGAGGATGTGAGTCATTTTTTTGTCATATTTTTCTGTTAACAGGTTGTATTTTAGTATCAACTGTGTAACTCGTGGGGTAAAATATTTCAGCAGCTGAGACTTCTGAGTCATTCAACTTGACTAGTTTGACATGCAAAAAGGGTATTCATTCATAGCCCAAAATTCCAGATAGTGCCAGTATTTTGAATGTAATGTAGATGCTTTTTCTCCTGAACTCTACTTCTCTAAGTAGAAGGTGCCCACAATATATGTCTTGTGTAAACTATAAGTAATGATGCTTTGGTGCTGAGCAAGGGCTGAGTATATTTGCCATCTTTGCAGGTTTTTTTAATGGTCACAGATAAGTCTTATGGGAACCCTTTGAGCTAAATGATATTCTTGCTTCATAAACACGCTAAGATAGCCTAACACGTCTTTGCCTGAAAATAAATGTTTTCTAACTTTCCTTGTGTAAAACATTCTCATCCTATTTCATACAGTGATTTTAAAGTGTAATGTTTCTGTCTGGAATATTCCAAATCCAAAAAGACTGAATTTCAGAATTAATTCAAGCGGCTTTATACCCATTTAATTCTACTTTTCATAGTAAAGCTATCTGAAATGAAAGAGTAGATGAATGACATACTCTTGAAAATCCTTTAGGGACGGGTTTTCTGAGTGAGAGCCATACTAAGTGGGCCCTAGTGAAATAATTGACTTCATGTGAATACTTGGTAAAGGTTTATAAGCAGAAGTGAGGAATGTAGTTATAGATGCTTTTTATTTTAAAGTTATTTTAAAGTTTTTGTGATTGTTGCTTCAGAGGTTAAGCAAAATGATAAAGAGGTTGATTTAGCAGTCTTACCTGTAATGATTATTGAATAAAAGGTTATTGAATAGTTGGATAATTTGTGTTTGTACACCACTTCTCCTGTTTTCCATAGGTTTTCCGACCTTATGCAAAGCAGTGGCTTGGGCCATTGCTGCAGCTTGTTGTTTCTGGAAATAATGGAGGTGAAGGGATTCATTATATGGTAGTGGAAACCGTAGTTACTGTCCTTTCCTGGAGAAGTGTAGCCACTCCCAAAGTAAGGAAATATGAAATTCATTTTTATATTGTTATGACTATTTGGTGAGGAATGAGTGACTTAGTTATGATGCACTTGTAATAATTTTCTACTTCAGTTCACTGTTAACTTCAGATATAGCTTTATTTACTTGCTTGTTTTCATGAAAGAATAGCTGTCTTCATGTTGGAGTTATTACGTTTATTTTTGCTCCTGTTCATTGCAGGGGAGTATTAAGGATGAGATTTTAGCTAACAGATTGCTGGAATTCTTGATGAAGAATGCCTTTCACCCAAAAAGAGCTGTGTTCAGACACAATCTGGAAATCATAAAGACAGTTATAGAGTGTTGGAAGAACTGCCTCTCCATACCTTACAGGTAAGCATTTGGAAAATTGCTTTCTTTTATCAGTATTTCAAGAATAAAAGTGAACATTAGCAAATGAGATGAAAAGATAAAATCAGCTGCAATAGTAAACTTCTTGTCCCTAGATTTGAACTTCAGAACTGGGCTAGCCAAAGGTTGTAACTTAATTTGCAGAACAACAGGGAGGGAGACAGGGAAAATGGGTAGAGGATTACAACAGCAATAGCAAAGGTAGAATTAATTTCTGCAAAGACAAGTTTTATTTGAAATTTTAGGTATTCTCACTGAATATTGGTGCACTGTTCCTAAGACTTGTGTGATCTGCTCCTGAAGTTGTTGCAGAGAATTTGTGTGTCTTTACAAATCTGTTTTTTTCTGTGAAGACTTCTACATTGGAGCTAAATTCTTTTCTGAATATATGGTTTCTCCTGGTTTTGGTGGGAATGTATATGCTTATATGCATACTTTTTGCTGGTTTTGGTGGGATTGTATATATATATGTATCTGTATACACAGAATGAGTGATTTATGGTGTGTATATTTGGGATTTTTCATGTATATCATTACCTTTATGTTTTTATCCAACAGTTTAATATTTGAGAAGTTTTCTAGTAGAGACCCTGATACAAAGGACAATTCAGTGGGAATTCAGCTGCTGGGAATTGTTCTTGCTAACAATTTACCTCCTTTTGACCCAAAATGTGAAATAGATCGTGTCAGGTGAGAAATGCATCCTTTGATGAATGATTTTGATTAAAGGTTAAGACAAAGAGAGCAAGTCTAACTTCTCAGCTTGAAGTCTGGGAGCTGGACTGCTTGTTCAGTGGAATCTTATCATCCCTTTACTGTTGTCTGTCAGATGTAGTGCTTTTCTAGCTGCAAAATGCAGACCATATTTATTTTGGAAAAATATCTAGAAGGATGAAAACTTTTGTACAGTGGGTGCCTGGGTTGCAGTTTTGTGAGAATTGAGTTAGGAATTGTCCATGCAGAGATTTAAGGCACTGCAGGTGGAAAATCCATGTTGTGCTGTATTAAATTCTTCTAAAAGCAGTCACTGTTACCCTAGGCAGCTCAGGCAGGCTTTTTGTTTCAGTTCAAAACTGAATGCTGAAGTAGTGGCTTACAGTAGGTCTACCTTTTGTGTTAGGTATTTTCAGGCTTTGATCAGCAACATGGGCTTATTAAAGTATAAAGAAGTTTATGCAGCTGCAGCAGAAGTGTTGGGTCTTGCTCTTCAATACCTTGCTGAGAGAGAAAACGTAAGTGAACTGTATTGTGTGTTTGAGCATTCCTGTCTTAATTCTATGTCTGTTTCATATTCACTCAATTCATCTCCAGAAATGAATGTACTTTAAATTCAGCAACGTTTTTCCAATAGTTCAAATTGAAAGTTTAAACTATTAACTTAAAAGGAAAAGAATTTGAGAGCAAACTAAATGTAGTGGTTTTGCCCTGCTATTTTGGAGTTGCAGTGAATGTCTTTGTTCAGCTTTTACACATCAGCAACTCTGATTGGCAAAACCTGTCACTGACATGGTACATTTGGAGTTGGTTTTTTGGTTGTTTTTTTTTAATTAAAAATAAAACTGCAATTTGGGAGGTTTGGGACTACCTTTTGAATGTCTGTATTTGAGGATATTTTATAACTTGCAAGTTTTGATGTAAAATTAAAAATAATAATAATATAGGTATTGTACTTAATTTTGAATCCAGTTATTTTCTAGGTAGTGAATAAGGTGAATGCAAAACTGTTACTCACCAAAACCTTCAGTAGTAAAACTAGGGGGTAATGCTTGATCTCAGAAGTCAGCTTGGAACAGATGCTAGAAGTACTTCTTTACACTGCAGTTAGTGAACTACTGGAATTTGTTGCCAGAAAAGGTTCTAGGGGTAAGTAGTATCAGCAGGTTCAAAGAGAAATCAGGCACATACATGCTCCAAAGAAACCCCTAAAGCATTAACAGGTTCTAAAAGCAATAGACAATATTGTATACTCTAAGATCCTTAATGCATGTTGAGTTGTATGATATAAAAGGAGGACAAAATGCAGCCAGGCTCATGTGCTCCCTATAAACACCATTCTGCAGCTACTCTTGGATACAAAAATACCAAGATACTAGCTAGGTATATAATTAACCTAATGTTTTAGGTTATTCTTACTTCTCTCCCTACCATTCTTACTTGTTTCCTACTGTTTACTTAACTGCATTATGCTTCTTTCACACTTCGTAGAGCTTATTTCATAAATTGAATTCCTGCAGTCTTCTCTTTTAAAGTCTTCCAAGTTCCATTAAGAGCAGTATTTTGAATAAATGAGCAATGATGGTGTAAATATCTTTCTCCTACAAAAGGTGACATTAAGTGAAAGTTGCTGAATATTTTTCACCTTTTCACTAAAAATATCTATTTTTTACATTCATTAATTGGAAATCTGCCAAACCAAATTAGAAGCCACTTATTTTTTATTATATATATTTGTATATATTATATGTTTTATATTTTATGTAAGCATACTAAACAATTTGTATTTCAAAATAAAGGCGTTGGTTTCAAACTGACCAAAGGAAGCTCACAAAAGTATTGTTTAAGCAGGCAATTGTGTTTCAGCCAGGCATAGCTGTACAGCAGCCATGAAGCACCATAAATGTCAATGTGAGGCGGGTGGATCTTAACCTAGCAAAGTGCAGTACAATCAAACAGTACAGCAGGAGAACTGTGTGTCATTAAGGTGGTTATGAGTTTCATGGCTGTTCTTGTCTTACTGTCTTTCTCATTTTCAGGTACTTGAGGATCCAGTTTATGATTGTGTCATAAACCAATTAAAACATCATCAGAACACCCAACAGGATAAGTTTATCCAGTGCCTGAATAAAGTTGTTAAGAATTTTCCACCTCTTGCTGACAGGTATGTCGTAATTGACATGGTATGTTCATTGTAGATCTAGAGGAATGATAGAAAGTAACTCTATTTTCTTTGTGGGTTCTGGTTATGTTAAGGTTTATGAACGCAGTATTCTTTTTGATACCCAAACTTCATGGTGTGATGAAAACTTACTGTCTAGAAGTAATAATGTGCCGGGCAGAAGAAGTACCTGATCTCCACTTGCAGTTAAAGGGTAAAGACTTTATCCAGATCATGAATCATAGGTAAGTGGTCATGCGATTACAAATGTGGATGCATAGTCTAAATTTCTTGATAGCACTTTCTGTGCTGGCCACAACATTTTAAAATACAGAAGCATTTATAATTCATGTTCACTTTTTGGTCTCTGCTCTGCTAATTTGAGCTAGTGGAATCTGGAAGTTAAGTATTAGAATGGTTAGTTCATTGTGAATGATGAAAAAACCTAAATAGCATTATGGTGAAGTAACACTGGGATAAGAATTTCTGTATTATGTTTTAGTTTAGTTATATTGTTACTCTTATATTGAACTCAAAAATATTTACCTAAAGTTCTGTGTGCAAAACTGAATATTATTACTAAAATCTAAATAGATTTCTGTTTCTGTGTATAGCTATAAAAAGTGATGCAACTATTATATTTTCCCCCACTCTCTTTTTAGGGATGATGAAAGGCAAAGGGTTTGTTTGGATATAGTGTACAAGATGCTGTCTAAACTAAAACCACTAGAACTTAAAGAACTTCTCCCTGGAGTGACAGGGTTCATTTCCCACCCTTCTGTGATATGTCGACAGCGCATGTATGATATCCTGATGTGGATTTATGATAATTACAGGTGTGTATTCACTGCAGATTTTGTCTTTCAGGTAGAGTGAAAGTGCTTGAAATACTGTCTTCCAACAGCTTGTCTCTGGGGTTCTTCCAGTTCTCAGAAGGATGGAGACCTATTGTTTGCTGAAGTGGCTCTTGCCTTTTGTAGCAATACTGTCTCTTGCACTAAGGGGTAAAGATATAGACCTGAAGTTTAGCCCAGAACTAGGATGTTGCATCACCACAGCATGATGGCATGAGGTCTTAGCTCTGATGCTCCCACTCTTGTTGACAGAGTTTATAACTAGTAAAAACTGTACACTAAAGAAATCTGTTTATAGATAGAAAGTATAACCTAAAATAGTTTGTGTTGGAAGGGACCTTAAAGATGTTCTACTTCCAACCACCCTGACATGGGCAGGGACACCTTTCACTAGACCAAGCTGCTCAAAGCCCCATCCAGCCTGGCCTTGGAACACTTCCAGGGGTGGAGCATCCACAAGGCATTTTAGTATGATCTGGATCCCTTCAGTCTAGCTGCATAAAGATGTTCTTTATGTTTGACCCCTTAGAGTACAGAACAGGCATGTTCTCAGTTTGACAAGCTGGTTGCTGTTAAATCATCTTGGTTGTGTTCTGTTACATGTTTTTCCCCAGAGATAACTGTTTGAGTGGATACTTATCGTGATGAAAAAGTACAGGCAACAAACAACAAACTGCCACTCAGCTCTAACCTTGTGAACTCAGAATTACTTCTGTTTGGCCTTACTTAGCTTTCTGATTGTTTCTTTTCTGTTTAGTGGAGACACAAGAAATTTTTGGCAATTAAGATCTCATGTTATTAAAAAAAAAATGCACTGTTGTCATGTTAAATTGAGATTTTTGTAAGAAGGGCGTGTTCCTGCTTTTCTCCTGCCATCCTCATCCTCTTATTTTTTTATGGATTATTTGAGAGAAGTCATTAAGAGACATTTTTCTCCTACCATTAGTGATCCAGAAAGCCAAGCAGACAGTGACTCTCAAGAAATACTCAAGCTGGCAAAAGAAATGCTGCTTCAAGGACTAATTGATGAGAATGCTGACCTGCAGTGAGTAAACATTGGTAAACAGTGTTGTGATGACTCTCTGAAGTCATAAATCCCTAAAGTGCATGCTTTGTTTACATCAGAAGAGTTGGTCCTTAGACCAGCTGGTTTTGTTGATTTTATAAGTATTTTAGTGTAACAGTAACAGCAAGATAACATTATTTTCTTTTCTTCCAGTAAATTAATTTATAAAATTATGTCTTAGATAACTAAGAATAACTTTATTCATTGCCTTTACAGATTAATTGTTAGGAATTTTTGGAGTAATGAGACAAGGTTACCCACAAATACTCTTGATCGTATGCTGTCATTGCTAAGTTCCTTATATTCCACCAAGATTGAAACACAGTACTTGAGTCTAATCACAAATTTTCTGCTTGAAATGACTAGCAGGAGCCCAGATTATTCTCGAAAAATATTTGAGCATCCACTGTCTGAATGCAAATTTCAGGTGAGTTGTAATGTGTTAGCCTATGTGTAGCCATGTGGCTAATTCTATTCCTAATGTAGTTACCACTTAGAAAGGAGTGGCATAGTGAAGGAGATTTTTGCAAGTGCATTTTGTACTCCATAACTAACAGCTGTGACAGTCATGGGTTATGAATATTATCAGAAGTTTGCTGATTTTGGGGGGATAATAATTTTGCTTTCTTTAAAAAAATAAAATTAAAGTAATTATATATATGTGCACACACATGCACCAAGTATAGCTGTTTTGTAGAGTTCTGAAATACCTAATATAATATAATATAAGAGGATAGTGGAGAGAAACATCATAAAGAGAAAAATTGTGAATGGGAATACTGGTACAAGAGCTGTAAATCAGTCCTCAGCTGACAAGTCCAAATCAGTGAGGTTCTTTGCTGAGCCTATGAAGAAGTTTGATGTGTTTAGGGTTTTTTTAATAGTCAAGTTCTTTCCCTGGGGTGATGTTTTAAGTTCTGTAATTTTTGTTATCCTGTCTCAAGGAAGGAAGGCAAAAAGGCTGCATTCTTACTGTTCTTATTAAAACCTTCTTGTGTTCATAGGACTTTGTAATTGATTCCAGTTGGCGTTATCGAAGTACTATGCTCACACCTATGTTTGTGGATACTCATGCTTCTCATAGCATCCACAGGAATTTATCACAAGAAAGATCCCTTTCTTCTTCTGGGTCAGTTGGTGGTCAAGTGAGGGCTACCCAAAGGCAGTATGAATTTACACCTACACAGCATGCCAGTGAGTCCAGACCAGTGTCTTCTGAAGTCTTCTTGTTTGCCATAGGAATGATTTAATTCCTGTTGCATATGAATTTTTAAATGTAAAAGTGAGAATGTCTCCAATATTTTGTTTTCAGGGACTTCTTTCCTGTTATTTGAAAAAACATCCAGTCACATTTTTGTCTTGTGTGTTTAATGCTCTGCCTAATGTAAAAGAAGTTTGTTTCTTAACTGCTTCAAATCTATTCTGCCTATAAACATATTTCAGGGGGAGAAAAGTAGATCTTTTCACTTGATTTATATATGGATATGTTACAGATTTTTTTTAAATTCTTTTTACAGGCGGTAGAAGTTCTTTTAATTGGCTAACTGGAAGTAGCATTGACACGTTGGCAGAGTATGCAGTTCCGTCATCCTCTGAATCCGTGTCTTCATCCATGCTACTGGTTAACAAACGGAGTGAAAAATTCAAACAAGCAACGTTTAAACCAGTGGGGCCAGATTTTGGGAAAAGAAGGTTGGGTTTGCCTGGGGATGAGATGGACAGCAAAACTAAAGGTTTGTAAACCTTATGATGCAATTTCTAGATAAATATTACATTTGTATAAATCATCTTTGTCAGTTTTGGTTGGCAGTCCATTCTAATTGAGGCTCAGTTTGAGAGATTTTGTTTCCAGGCGTGTGTGGTAGTATATGATGTGGCAAAATGTTAGAATTCTGCTAGGAACTGCAAAACTCTATGTTGCTAGATGAAATAACTTGCTGGATAAGAAACTAGCCAGTGTGACGTTTGCATTCCTACCTCTCCCTAAGATAATAGTAACATGAATATCTGAAAGTTCTCTTCCTTCTGTTTTAAATTTAACTGCTTATCTCTTTAAAGAAGAGATCTCTTTAAACATATTTTTTCCAAACTGTTTCAGCTGTGCTGGCACGATCTACACCATATTGCAGTCTGTCATTAGAATTACCTGCTATTTTCTAAGAATGCACTTTCATCCACCCAGTTGATAACTGAAAAACATCAGTACTGTTCTGGAATGTGTTCTGGAATGGCTTAGGCTCCTTCTCCCCATTCC